>JAQFXM010000418.1:0-52004 GCA_034693345.1 Entomobrya multifasciata
GGATGTAGAAATTCGTATTTTCGGATGTAGAAATTCGTATTTTCGGATGTAGAAATTCGTATTTTCGGATGTAGAAAGGGTGCCCACATTACATATAAAAGTATACAGGGACAACACATAACAAGAGAGCAAGTTTGAATTGAAAGTATAACAGGGAAACTTTTCTGTGAAAAAAGAGACAACAGGGAAAAGGGGAAAAAATAATAGTAACGTCCGTACATTTTATTATACCCTTCTTGCCTTCGTCGTCTGCTCCTCCGCTCTCTGCTCACGTTTTATTACAGGGCTGTGCTCCTTGTTTCTCCACCATACATACCATCCGTATTTATAGTAAAAACGACGTGATTTTTTTCTTCATCCCCCGATTCAACTGAACATCAACCCACCGATCAAAATCATTCATTTCCCCATTTCTACCCATATATAAAAATAAGGTATAAAAACTCTAACAATCTGGCATAAAGCAACATAAAGAAAGAAAAATCATCACAATCGTAGTAGCAGCCATTCTACATTTTGCCATTGCACTGCTTTATATAATATCACATTGCTCTTCTGGATTTTTTATGTGTTGTGTTGTAGTTGTTGGGCTTGATATTTATTGTTCGCGTCCCATCCATTCAAACAAAAAAAACGAGGATTACCACTACTAACATCAACGCACGTTTTTTTCAGGAGAGGACATTAGAGTTTTATAGAAAGGCACGGAAAAGAGAGTGGCAGAGGATGGAATGGATTCTCTGTTGAATTGAACTCAAAACGCATGATATGATGACGAGAGATGCAGTTTTGCGGTGGCTGTTGCTGATGATGTGATCTTGCTTTGGCTACTGCTGCCGATCTGTCTAGGGGTGAACTCTATCAACTTCCCTGATATAAAATATACATGTATAAACCTGAACAATATTTCATCCTTTTCTCACAGAAATAATAACAAGCAAGCCACTGACATTACTCCTGTGTGACTGTGTGCAATGCGTGCAGATGAAGAAGGGTGGTGGATGTGGAACCGACAAGCATCTTGTTCCTTTATCAAGTGACTCGGAAAAAGTAGCCCTTTTTTCTGGCTGGGAATAGCTACACTAATAACATAACAATTTCAATGCTCTCTGCTACTCTACCACCATTTATCACAAGATCATCATTATATTTGAGGGAGAATTGATTGTCCAACAAAAACACTTTAGTTCAGTTGAACGTTGTTGCTTGTCTGAAAAAGAGAGCTTGGTTGGGTTGTCTGCTGCCATTATCGGATTGTTTATTGGACATGCTACTGTGTTGGATTTTTGGCGTCCATATAGACACAACACTATATAAAGTATACGAGCAACTAGCATAACAAAACGGTTTTGCGTGACAAGACAGAATAACAATCAAGTCGAGAAAAAACAAGAGCACAAGTTACAAGCAAAAGGAACAAGAGAGAAAAGTGTTTAAAGTGTTTTGCGAGAGCAGCGTACCAAATAAGCTATAGTGTCAAATCAGGCACGCTGCTTTTTTGTTTGGGAAAATTACGGCTTTTCTGGCTGTTGCTGTGTTGTAAGCGGTGCAGTTGCAAACTACACTATAAAGATCTTATCATCATCTTATCCTTTTATGGTTATCTAAAACAGCATCACTGTAAACACTAGTTTTTCGTGTTGGATGATGAAGTGTTAAGTGGTTTTAGTAATTTTCTTGAGTTACCCCAAATACATGTGATTGAATTCATACTGTGCATGTTTGATTGTGTAAGGAAATAGGCTGTAAAAATAGCATCAACAAGCAAGATAAAACGAGGAATATATTTTTATACGGAAAAAAACTATTGGGTAAGTATTTGAGAGTGATAATCATATTTCCTTCTAATTAATAGCTTTTGCTTACGATGCTTCATTCAATTTCCTCTGCTGTCATTGAGCATCCTTTTTACTCCCTCAGCATTTTCATTCATTCAATCATACAAACTGTTCATAGCAAGTGGCAAAACAATTTTTTTGTGAAACTATCTCTTGTATCTCTAGCATTACTTATTGTTACGATCAAGAATTCAGTGATGATCAAGTTTTCTTTCCATTTTTAGTTGGCTTCTAGCAAAAAAACTGGTAATAAAAAGCACAAAAACATTCTTGTCTACTCCTCATTTCATTTCGTAGACAAACCAGACTTTTTGGCATAATATCATCTCCTGCTGTTTTCTCATCTCTCAGTTGTTTTTCTGTTTCTCTTCCCCCTGCAAACACAAACACACACGTTCCAAATTGATTTTTTGCTTTCTTTTTTTATGGAATTACTGGTATAAAAAACTAAAAAAGCTCTAAAAATGAAACTAAAACATCACCACCATCTCCTCGAGTTATTTCTTCGCTTTTCGCTTGAAAATGTTATGATTAGATTGCTGCATAACAATATCATATGAAATGGAGCATATCACATCACATCCCATGAAGCTTCCTCCTCCTACTCACCTGCTGAAAATATAAAGATAAGAAGACATTATGCCAAAGCCATGTCATGCACGGCGAAGGAAGAAGGTGATCAAGAAAGAATTTATTTGCCGAAAGCAATAAAAACCTGAGGATGAAGCAAAAGAGGAGGAGGAATGAGGCGGTGGTGGCAGCATTAAAAATGGGAAAAGGGGAAAAATGGAGATAGTGGTGTTGCTTCCTTGATTAAAACCAAGCCCAACAAGGAAAAAGATATGTGTGTTGTTATGTGTAAAATATATAAAACACAGTAGCACACATTCCCTTGCTTCCCTTCTCACTTTCTTTGCTGTACAGAATAACAATAATATCCTTTTACTCGATGGATGGACAGATAGATGAAAAAGGCTGCTTGAATTAGTTTACTTGACTTGTTCTCTTAGTTTACTTTTCTATTTGAAAATGAATATCTTCCACCTTTTTGCTTTTTTCTCATTTCACATTCATTCAACATTCCATATTTATTACGAAGCATCATCTTCATTTCATGTCTTCACTTTTTCTTCGTCTTCTACTAACTTGTGAAATTCGTATGCATATCTATTATTGTATACCTTACCTATTTTATTATCTTCTATCTCGTTTCTCGAATGGTGATATGGTGGTTGATAGCAGTGTATGTTGGAAGCTGTAATGTTGGTGGTGGTGGATGGATGGCTTTACTAATTTTCTGCCTTTTAGCGTTTCTTCCGCACTAGAACCAATAGAATGGCCAAACTTTCCCCAATTCTTCTTTTCCTCTCGTCATTCTTCTTTTCTTTTTACCGACGCCACCGCCGCCACCACCACCACTGCTGCCGCCTTCACTTTTCACTTCTGTTCTGCATCTTCTTTGGCGGTATATGATATAAAGTACATAAAGAAGCCCGACTCGACACAAAGAAAGAAAGAAAGAAGAAGAACAACTTATTCATTTTCTCATTTTCCCTTGTTCTCCATCTCACTTTCAACATGCTCATCTTATGTTCATTTCATATCATCGTCGCCCTCATTTCCTCCTCCTCCTCCTTGTTTTTCTAATGGAACACTATAGACTATCATTTTACTTTACGTGGAGAGCAAATAAATGAATAAAATTCTCTAGTCACCACTTTACTTTCACTTTTCATCTTCCATCTTTTTTCTATTTTCTTCATTTTACTTTAACATAACCAACATATTTGCCTTGAAGTCATGAGCCATCATCAAAAAACTCTAAACAATAATTTTTCTCTGTTTCTGTAAAAAATGCAAAATGGGCTGTGAAAATGCTTTCTCTCTTGCCGCTTAAGTGCCATTATCACTGGAACATTAAAAGAATGCATGCTGCTTTTTTATAGTAAGTGCAGTGCATAGGGAAAAGAAGATTGTACGATATGGTGACGATGACTATATGGCCATTATGATCATGATCACTATCACTCCTACATGTTCACTTGCTCAGGGGAAGAACGATCATGCTTTTCGTTTTTAGGTGACACTATTTTATTCCATATTATTATCCTTTCCTTCCACTGCTTCATGATATGCAATAATAAATGCAATAAGCTTTGTGAACACTATGGGGAATATTTTTCTTCTTATTCTCCATTTTTATTCCCTCCTCTTCTTCGTTTATTCGTCGACTACAGTTTTTTCATTAGAGAAGCATGACGTGTCAAGTCAGTCTTCTTTCTGTTAGTGGAGGAGGATATTGGATATAGTAAAGGATATGAGGATGAAATGTGGCAAGTCACGTCGTAATTCCATTTCTTTCTTCTTTACACATTCATTTCATTCATGCAAATATCAACTTCAACTCTTTAAACTAAACTCTCCCTGAAGTCATCTCTTTTGTTGTTGGCCTGGCATAATGAAAAGTGCTAAAAATATATATAGCTCTAGGAGCTAGCGGAACTACTAGAATAACAACTTGTAAGTATTCATGTTCAAAAATGATGTCCTTTCCCCAATGTTCGTGTCCTTGTCCTGCTGTCTTGTTACTTTATAGATATAAAAAAACTTAACAACATCCTGCCATACGCCATACCATTCTGCCTGACTTTTTAAAGTGACCATGCATGTACCTTAGTGTTCTCTAGTAAAAAAAACTCCTTTTTTGTTTTTGCATGTCCTTTTATTTCGGAATAATATGAGAGAGAAATGCAAACAAGAGAGAATAAGTAGGCACATGTAACGAAAGTATAGGATAATTTTCATCATGTGAGAACCAAAAGAAGTGAGAATTGTAAAGTAGGACGTGATCTCATCTTGCTGATCTCCCACGGAGAAAGACACACTTACTTACACCAACTATACATATATATTACCCATTGCGTACATACATACAAGAGCATGTGAATCTCTTTTTCTGGAAGAGAAGTGTAAAGTCTTTTCCCTTCACTTTTCTCGTATGCCTCAGTTCAGTTATGAGCTTTATTTTACGAGGAAACAACTCACTTTTTTATTTTTATTGTTGTGTGTAGAGTGAGAACCTCAGTTAACTTTCTATATATTTTACAACCGTCACTGCTGCTGCAACTGTGTACTTAGCATTTAGTATGCTGATTCTATTGTACACTTCCATTTTCATGATGTGATATGTAAATATTATAGAAAAAAGGATTGTGTGGTGGGGGAAAATCAGTACAACAGTATATCTTGGTATGCAAATGAAACAAGTAAAAGGAGAGCCACACCGTCACACACACCAAAAAACACCAAGCCAAGTGTAGTCAGTCACACGACTTTCTAGTGGACTTGGACTACTGAAAAATAGACATACATATATACAAGACCAAAGACTTAAAGAAAGACGGAAATTTTCCCAAATCCTTTTTTCCCACACGCATATGTACATATATGCAATTCAAGTAATATTATGCATGTATGCAGTTTATACGGCACATTTTATTAAAATGGATGGGTGGTGGGCAATATGATATACCTATGTATGCATATTGTATAACCACTGCATTGTCATCATGATCATCAGCCTACTAGATTTTCCAGTCAACTACTCCCTTCTCACTACCAACTTGTTTTTCTTCCTGTTTTTTCAAATGAATATCAAGAGGAAGTGTAAAGAAAAAAATGTGCGAAAAAAGGCTTAGTTTCCTCTTATTTTTCTCTTCACTCATTTCTTCTATTGCCTTTCTCCTATTTCACTGGTTTACTTACATGCATGCATGCATAGAAGAGTAATCTCATCTTTTTACTTACTTTACTTGCTGAGAGTACGAGTTCAGTTTAGTCTGCAGTCGGTATACAAAAAAATGTACATGATTTTGATGGTGAAAAACTGCAACTTTTTTGTTTCTTTTCTTCCCTACATCCTTTGAAGAACAACTCAAGTGAACCTCTAACTTTTTTTGTCACGCTGACTTGTATGAATGCTCGCTCACAACATGCTTATATAACTTTATAGTAATGTGTAAATGTAACAATACTCACAAGCTTATGGGGGATATATTTCTTCTCTTGTTTTAATCATATGAAAAGCAACATCATCGTACATATCATCTTTCTCGTCCGAATTTCCAAGAAAAAATAGTGCAGACCAGTTTTTCTTGGTTTTGTGTCCACGTCCATCTTATGCAATGTCGTTTGTTCTCATGCCCCGATGTCCCCCTCCAATTTTTTCTGGTTTCCCTTCTTTTTTTTCTTGAAAGCCGATCTTGACGACATGTTTCCTAGTATTTTTGGAGGAAGGAAGTCCAAGTCTAGTAGTGGAGATGAGATGACGAAGAAGAATAAGAAGAACAACAGCCCGGAAAAAAGTTGCTTTTGTTTCTACTTCTTTTTTAGAAAAAAGTAGTAATATGAATGGGTGTAAAAAATGTGCAGCTCTTCATCTCTCCTTCGTAAAAGTATTATAGAATAGAAGACACGACAAAAAAGGAACGGGTGCAACTGGCATTCGACATTCCAACAAAAAAAATCGGGCACAGGAAAAAAACTGAGAGAAGAATGGATTGTCATGTCGTTTATTTGCTTCTTTTCATCGTGCTTGAATCTTGGATCTTCTCTTCTGAGCTGAGATGGTTTACTTGTAAAAGTGCTCTATTTTTGGCAGACGATTTTTTGGTATGCAAGGCAGTCTGACTAATTGCTGGAATGAGAGGAAAAGGAAAGAAAAATATATGCATGTATGTCTAGTATACTAACCTTATAAATATTATATGATGTGTGTAGTGGCAAAGTGAAGTTGAAAAAGAAGGACAAAAGGAGGAAGGTTGTTGGTGGCGGTGAAGGAACAGAAAAAAAGGAAAGGATTACGAAAGGAGAATGAATGGACTTAAGAAGCGTAAATGATGATGGTAATGATGATGTGAGAAAAGAAGGGAAACAAAAGTCTACTGAGACGTAAAAAAGAATGTGAGAAGGAATATATACCTATACCATACCACATTCCTTCACGAATGGAGATGGGAATAAGAAGATGAAGACTTAAATGGATAATATCGCACAGTTCTTCACACAGCTCTCTTCTTCTTTAACTCATCTTGTTCTGCTCTACGACTTCCTTCCGAATACACTTTTCTCTCTGAACTGAAGTCTGACTTTACTTACTTGACTGGTTTGGTTTATATGGTGTCGGTTCGGTGGTGTGGTGCGTTACGTTGCGTTTATAGTCACGCTTCCTCTTTTTGTTGTTTTTTCCTTCTTCTTTTTATTCTCTACATGGGTTTTTCATATGGCAATATAGCAAGCAAAGTAGAAAATGAATGAGTATACATGTTTGAATGTTTATAAGCGCTCATTTCTCTTTTGCCTTGTCGAACACGTTCCCTTTGCTCATTTATCATGCACTTGTTTGTTTCCTATTCTCACTCTCGCATTTTGTTAGCGTTTGTTTGGCATGCCTGAGAAGACACATATCATTATTAGTTTACTGGAAATGTAGAGACTTGACAAGTCAAGTAGTAGAGAAGAAATAAAGGCATCGCGCAGTTTTTCGGCTTTTCTCTGTGCACGTTTTTTGGTTTGCTGCTGTGTATACAAAGCAAAAGTAAAGTTTATAATTAGTTAATGGAAACACACCAACACCCCCACACACATTGCATACAAATTTAAGTAAGCAGTGCTGCTGAAATGATTAGTATATTTTGATTTTAGTTTGTCAGGCATAATATTATGATAGGATTATAAAAAGGATGATCATGACGATGATGACAAAGAAGTGAAGAAAAGCAGGAAAGGATTAATATTAGGCCAGAAGACTATCAAGTTTATCTGCAGTTTTGTGATGTGGGGATCACCAAAACTGCCATTTTCCTTTTTTCCTCGCTTTTGTTTATCCAAAGTAATTTTATGTACTGCTGCATTGAATGGGAGTTGGTGACAGGTACGGAACGGGAGAAAGTGATTTGTCTCTCCGCGCCTCATTCCAAATGCAGCCTGTCTGTCTTCTGCTGGAAAAAGGAAGGAGGAAAATAGACGGGTTTCGGTTTTGGGTTAGATGAAATGATGATCATTGTAGGGAAAATGGTGATGTGATATGCGATGCAATGGTGGTACGTATGCCTTTTTCCAGTGAAGCTGCAAGAGGAAAAGTAGTAAATCCTTCTTTGTAAAAATAGGTGTATACCTACACACAAACGCATTACAGCATAGTGCTGTTGAAAGAGGCGACTGTATGTTGGAGGTGGATGAGACGTGTTTCCTCGTAAAGATCGTAAAATGGTCTTTTGTGAAAGATACATTGTATTTTAAAGAGGTAGACTGAAAGTGAAACATTGATTTTTGAAGTTGTGTGTATGTGGCTATAATCTAATGGCTTGGCTGACTTGGCTTGAATGTGTGGTTTTTCTCTTTTCTTTCGGATCTTCTACTCTGGAGTCAATCTGTCTGCAAACATTACAATTTGTACTAAAAGGGAAAAGATACACACAATCAAATCAATACACACAAAAAGCTTTTCTTTCCTTCTGTTTATTTTACTTCTACTTTACTCTCTCACTCTCAATGATCTTCTGATCATCTCAACAAATTCAAACTTGAGTTGAGAACACAAATATTTTATAAGTTTATTGCCATTTTCCTTAGACACAAGCCTTTCGTCTGCTGTCTCTCTATTTGTGTTGTTTTTGTGAATGGAAAGAGATTAAAAAGAGCTTTAAAAGTTGTATCCTTCAACTTCAACCATTCCACTGCTTTGCTGTTGGCTATGCTGTGCTTGTGCTCTACTTGCCTAAGATAAGGATAATGAGAAAAGTACACAAATTCCAGTGATTTTGAACTTTGGAACGGAGCAAAACACACAACGCAGCTTTTTGAGCTAAAACGCGTGGAACTATAAAAGCGGTGATTATGTGATTCGATCTGATGATGTACTTACGTATTTCATCACATCAAGCCATCATCTCATCAGCAGCCGATTATCAGAACCTCATTAAAATTATTGCCAAGTAAAATTGTCTGTGATGATGATAATGACTATTCCATTTTCATGTAGGTTTCTTGATAATGAGGCATTATTTTAGAGGAAGGAAACTTTGAATTGTAATGCAATATTTTATTCCCACCTAATCCAATAGATTATTTACATGCATAACTAACAAAATAGTGCTTTTAATGTAATTGTCTTGTCCCACACAAGCATTCTAAATTTACAAACTCTGAAGTAATTTTCTAGTTTTCTAGCATGCTTTTTATCTTAAACGCTATACATTGATGAATATTTAAGTAATCAATTTTATCATTGCATTGGAATGAGCAAAAACTTTGAGCTTAGTAAGTAAGTCATCGTTCTAAAAACGAAGAAAAAAATCAAACCAATTTTGAAAATGAATGGAGGGGCTACAAGTATACAATATTGAATGCATGGTTGCTTATTGCATTGTGTCGCATGAACAAAGTTATTAATTTTTCTGCTCATACTCTAATCTAAGTACTTTGCTCACATCATCATCATCTTAGTAATCATAATTGTAATCATCATCTTCACCACCACCACATATAGCGAATCCAATTTCCAAAGTTCCAAGGTCTAAATTATCATAACATATCTTTTCCTCTACCAAATTCCTTAAATAAGTGGTTGTGCACTCTAGATACACATTATATTGCATTTGAAGTGAACTACTCTATATTTTATTGCCCGGACTAAATACAAAACCCTTTCGTTTCTTCTCTCTCCCACCCAATCTCCTCAACCGCACCATACCACCAACTTAACTGCATTTCTACCACCCGAGGCTTAAACTAAAGTTGCGTTCGTTTAAGTTTCTTGTGAAAAAAGACATGCAACGCATACTAATTCACCACACATCTCTTTCCAGTTTGCTATCCAGCATCCATTCTCCCTCTCACAAGCAATCATACAGATTACACAAGATATGTGTCTATCTATAAAAGTGTACAGAGCAAAGCACGCAATCATCTTCACAGCAGCGATGATGATGATTGCCAATTGCCATTTATATTATCGTATTCCGGTATTCCATTCAGGTTGCTCACTTATCACACACGAGCGAGCGAATGATGATACAAAGTGGAGAGTAGCAAAAATACATAGAAAACTTGCTTATTACTTAACTTTAAAAAGTCTAGGAGCTTCTTCTTCCAGTCCTTCCATACATTATTACACAACAGCCAGCAGCACACATACAAGAACCAAACCACATCTCTCTCATCACTTTAGTTTGAATGTACTAAAAAATCTTTCTACAATTTTAGGTACAAACTGACAAATTACATAATAGCAATGTTTTTTCTATGCAATCCATTAACGGAATGGAATGAAAATGCATGTAAAGTGAAAAATACCTACGCATATAAAACTTTAGATATACAGATGCATACTATGTTGGGTAAAACACAACAAGTTTGGTCATTGGACATGGGCAATTTTATTATGCAAGAATAGAAACGAGACAACCCTTTACTCTGGAGAAACACGTCATGTTAAAACAACGCTGCGGTGTCATTTCGTATTCAATCTCGCTTATTTGTGTGCATAATAATGTGTCTCAATTCACAAGAGGCTATATCACACAGCGATAGATAATCACAGAGAGGGTTTGGTAAATTGTATTGTGGCATGGTCAGGGTCAAGAGAACAGCCACAAAATAAAATCCCATTCAATTCACGCTTTTGCACTAAAGCTGCATGGTTTTCAATTTTCAAGACCATGAAATGATAGTACTGCATAATAAGAGTATGGATATAGATACCAATGCAAGGCCGTATATACATCTTTATCGTATGACGCGATTTTATAGTAATCAGCAAAAAAACTGCTGGACATGACGAGATACTGAGATACTCGCCTATATGACTGCATATATGATGTCAATGTACATTTTCGTATAGTAACCCTTTTGCAGTACAATTCGCTTCATATATAAAACGTCAGTTGAACCTGAGCCGGCGTTTTATATTTATCTGTCTTTGACTTGAGTCTTGAGTCTCTGTTCTTGTGATAAAAAACTTGATCTCTGATCAAGCGTACAAAACTGGAATTGAACTCAGGAAAGACCATCTAACATCGTACCACGTCTTGTACATGTGCTGCTGCGGGTATAACGCCGACACCGTTCGTTTAGGCCCATCTCTGTATTTTTTTCGGATCTTGTCTGTGCCTAGTCATCTGTATTCTCCTCTGTGCTGTTTGAAATCAAAGTGAGTGTAAAAAAGTGTAATTAATCCTGTTCCATTAAATGTCCAAAAGTGACGTGATGACAGTGTAGAAGTTTTTTGTTGGAATGTGAACGTGAGTTTGAGAGACAGTCAAGCAAGGTATCAAGGTTCACTTCTCATTTTGTTCCAGCGGAAATAAGATCCGTGTGAAGAGAGGAGACACAGAAAATAGGAAGAAAAAGGGTAAGTTTTACACTATTTTTCAGCGAAGAAAGGGGAAAGCGATTTTTCATCTTGTTTTTCCAGTAGTGGTGGCTGTGACTGGCAGTATTACTTTTATCATTTAGTTTGAACCCTTTCTTCGCTGTCCGTTAAGTCATTGTCATTCCGGCGTCCATCGCTCAATTTAATGTCTAATCTTGTTTCGTTTTATCATCATTCATTTTACAGAGACACAGAGCCGAGCTTACCAATACTAAAAGAGATCAGCCAAAGTTCAGGAAACTCAAATAAAATGGCGACCAGGTTTTTGGAGGTTCCTTTGAAGGAGCCAAGTTACCTCACCCTCGCCCCCTACGAACGCGACTTTCCGTTAACCTACTGGCGTAAAGTTTTCGGGGAATACTGGCAAATCAGTGCGTACACAAGTGCAGTCTACGTGCTCCTTGTGTTTGGAGGAAGATATTTGATGAGAAACCGTGCTCCATTTAAGCTCAATGGCATACTCACCGTGTGGAACATTGCACTCGCCGCTATGTCCATCTATGCATTTTCCCGTGTTGCGCCCGAATTTTTCCGCGTTCTCCTGGGAAAGAATGGGTTCCACAATTCCGTCTGCGAATGGTACGCGAAAAACCAACTTACACTGCCACTTGGTTCATTTCATTCATTTTACTTAACTTTTCGAGTACAAGCTGTGGTACATGGTACAGCACGTCCCTCTGGAATTCCTTTCAACTAACATGTCACCATTATCACAAGTTGTGTCCTCCCTCGTCGCTTGAACATGTTTGCTAGGCCTTACATGGCTTCACTATAAAATAATGAGAACAAAAGAGATTCTATTCCCTAAAGATGAAACCGTTTTTTCATAATGCTTCTTTTTTCAAATGAATCCAAATGAAGCTACAACATTGTTTTTAAAAAATGGATAAAAATTCCAGTTCCCACAAAACGGAAGCTATTGGATGTGGCATATGTACTACTACTTACTTATAGAAGCCATTTGAGAATAATTTTTTGCATGTATGAATCTATCGAAAGTTATCAAGAAAAAAAGTAGGTATATATAGGAAATCCAGAGCGCGTGTTCCATTCCATGTTCCATAGTTCTATGTTCGTGTTGAATTCGGGACTTGATATGAAATTACTATTATTGCAGTTTTTTTGCTATTCCCTTGATTTATTTTTCTTTGAATAAAAAAATGTTTTGCAGAGAAGAGCCGTGGGAAATAAAATGAATTTATATTTTTTTCTAGGCCGGACCATAATGGAGCAACAGCTTTTTGGAGTTGGATCCTTGCTTTGAGCAAAGTTGTTGAGTTGGGAGATACGGCTTTCATCGTACTCCGTAAACAGAATCTCCTCTTCTTGCACTGGTACGTATGTATGCTGTGTGTGTAAATAAATAAGTTATGTGATGGTGGGAAGTGGGAATGATGCGACTTTTTTTCTTCCCGTAAGCCAATTTCCCAAATGCATTCAATAAAATTGCCAGATCAAACTATTATGTAATGCATGTGGTGGTGTGGCGAGTATTTCGTTACATTTTTACCACGTAAACTAGTAAAAATGTGTGCAGTGGTGAGTTGGTTGGTGAAGGTGGTCTTGGTCTTGACGGAGAAGGTTTTTGTGTGATGAAAGAGCCAAAGGGTCACGCAACGCACACGTCACCAAGCAGCCAGCCAACCACTCTGCCCTGCCACCATTAACTTGTCAACTCAGCAGCAAACTTTTTACCATCGCCATCTCCTCTTTTTGACTAGATGGAGAACTGGTGGTAAAGTAGTTTGGACATAAGGTAGGCATTGCCAAGCTTGTTGTTGTGTCATGACATGCCTGTTCCAATCAGTGAACATGTCATCAAGATCAGTGGTTCAGTTAGTTGGACTTTTGGTGGACATTTATGTATTACCAGCGCCACAAAAACCTCTCTTTTTTTACATACGCACTTGTTCTCTTCTTCATTTTAAAAGTGTGAGTGAATGCGACGAACTCAGGACAGAGGAAAATGCAAAAGAAAAAACTCGTATAGCCAAAGCAAGTTAGCAAAGTCTTTTTGATCGTGATTTATAATGTTCTGATCTAATGCCGCTAATTCCCTTAATACACGCTTCAATTAGCGAACTTGTCTCTGAATCAAAATCTTTTTTTATTTTTAATCCTTTCCTATTCATTCGTTTAGATAGTTAGTATAACGGTTGAGTTGACAAGTTTTCTACTAGCCTGAGTTGAAAAGAGTAAATGCAATGCAGTAGAAATAACTAAACTAAAACTGAACTCAAGTAATGGGAAAATGAGCTCGTTTAAAAAAGATAAAACAAACTTTTTCTTTGCCTTTCCACAACACCATCATCACAGTAGTTAGTAGTCAACCCAGAAAAGTTTTTAGTTCTTTTGCGAATCCGCGAAAAACGTGTGGGATAATTAGGATGATGTGATGATAGTAATTTGTATCGGATTTTTTGTTTTGTTTTTTATCTATAATAATGATCATGTATGTTACAGGTACCATCATGTGACGACCCTGATGTCCTGGTGGGTTATGTACCACTGGTATGAACCTGCCCAACAGTGGTACGTCGTTATGAACTCTTTTGTCCACTCTTTCATGTACACTTACTACGCGTTAAAGGCATTGAAAATCCGAGTGCCCCGTCCCATCGCTATGTTCATCACTACCATCCAGTTACTCCAGATGGTTCTTGGTGTCACCGTTAACGTTTATACTTATTATCTCTTAAGTGGTATGAAGACATATATAAAAAATCCAACTTAGCTAATATAAATATGTGCATGCGTATTTGGGTAACTTTTCGATATTCTTATTGTTTGTCTTTTTTCGTATAGATAATCCAGCGAAATGCCCACACCGCAACTGGTTCGGTCTCAAGGTTTCTTTTGCCATCTACGTTCCATACACCATTCTCTTCGCTAAGCTGTTCATTGACTCATACCTGGTAAAACCGAAGCCTAGATCCACAGCAAAGAGCACGACCAACGGTATGGAGAAGAATGGAGCTCACAAGACTGCCAACGGAGATTCAAACGGAGTCACCAAGAAACACGACTAAATTAAGACATGACATGCTCTTTTATCTCCGTTTCCCTTTGTACCGCCATCATTTCTCCTATAAATACATACATGTATGTAAATGCAGTCGCCGTCTTGTTGTGTTTTATTACTTGGTTTTCTTTATGTTTTTTTCGAACAAAAATACCAAAAAATCTAAAATACCTTGTTGTTACTCATTCTTTCTCTAAAAGCCCTGCCTTCTAGTAGGACTACTGGAATGAAAAAGGGAAAAATAAAGAAAGACAAACAAATAAAAGTACTTTTGTTCAAAGAATACAGAAAAAGGGGGTACAGAGTAAATTCCTTTCATTTTTTCCCATGTAAGTCGTAAAGTGTAAGGCACATCACGTTCCAATCTTAAAGCATCCATGTTGCCTCATCCGTGTTGCCTTTGCAGTAGTAGTAGTGTCACATACTCATTTCTATGTAAATTCCATTACAAATGGATGGTGGTAGTGGCTGAAGAGTTGAATGAGTGTGATGGCAATTAATTGCGAGAATCAGTTCAAAAATCTCAATTCTGACTCTTAATGATTTTTACCATTGTGTGTTTGTGAATGATGATCAATGGTGTGTTTGTGTGTTTTGTTGTGTGCGTGGATGCGTCATCAAACAGAGCCACTTGGTAAACAAAAATGTTCGCTTTCTCATTACAATGGTTTTCATCAGGGTTCAGCATTTGTTAAAATGCGCTCACCTATAAAATTCCACCCTTCCAAGTAAGTTGAACTGTTATTCATGGGTATCCAGTTACGCCATGAATTTCAGCCATTTTTGAAAGCATGCTGTTTTTCACATGTCACCACAATCATCAGATTCATCGTCAATGTCAATCGCTACATATCAAGGAGAGATGATGATGGCAAGGAAAAATCCATATTACATTTTTTTGTGTTGTGTACAGCTGCCACATGTGAAATATGTGAAATCTAACACCAATTTTATTCCTTCCTTCTTACAAAACACCAATGTGCTGATGATAATACGATGACAATGACGCAATATCGTAATTGCCTCTATAACATTTCAACAAGCCCTAAAAGCTGTACAGACGGTCACACAAGCCAAGTCAACTAATAAAACATTTTTTTATTTTGCTTTAATGGATTTTTGGCGAGCATTGAAATTTGAAATACAAGAACATTTTGTACATGAGTGCACACGCGTAGTCCTGCCTGCCTACAAGAAAATCCATGCCAAAGTCAGGCCAAGCCAAAGCCACATTCCCAAATGAATAATGGTCTCTGTCTCTCTCCACTCTCCCTCTGATTCTCAGTATTTGTTTGATTTTTCAAATTGAAACTTGTACATTTTTATTATTGAGTGAACGAATCTATTTATTTATGTTTGCTGCCTATATATCCCTCCAGCACTCAATTCAGCTTCAACTTTTGCTTTACAAGTACTACTTTACTATAATGGTCATCAAGTTAATTAAAGTGACATGACGAAAAGTGGAGTAGTGCAGTAATGATGATATGATGCTAGTTGTTGGAGTAGACTTGCTTGTGGAACCCTTTTTACTCCACTCCACATCCACAGCGCACAAAAAAACTATCCACACATTTTTTATATCTTGTATCTGCTCCTCAACTACTATGCTGTGCTGTCTGTCTATTGCCTATCATCAAAAAGACTTGAAACTAAATACCTTCAATTTCCCAAAACTTTTTTTGGATGATATCATCATCATATCAAATGCAATTGGAATGAAATCGTTCATTTGTCTTGTGTATTTTTTGAAATAGAAAAAAATGTTGGTACTCTCGTCCAGGGAAAAACAGAAATAGTCATACTAATGCTAGAGTCACAGTCACAGTCCATATTGCATTTGGGTTAATGGCCCTCTTTCTTCACACACACAACCCATAGCACTCTTTGTGGCGTAACACTGACCATCATTCTCCCATGCTTGTATGAAGGGAGTAATTGCTTTAAAGTGCTTGGGAATTCTCAGCACATGTCTCTCCCAATCTCCAATGAGCATGTGTATTGCACTGCACTGGATATAATGGTGATGCTACTTCCTAGTTCCTATCTAAATTGCTTGACATTCTCAACAGCAAAAAAAGAATGTACAGAGTACAAGTGCTAGTTAGCCCACACCCTCCAAATAAAAAATACTCCACTTCACTCCATCTCCCTCCACCACTACTATCACTATAATGTTAAGTAATTTAGCTAATGTTTCTCTTTTCATCTCTTTTTTTCTCACACAACACAACATACAAAGTCAAGTCAATAGCCAAGCCACTCAACTCTCTCTTCCATGGCCATGTGCAGGCCATGTTTTTTATAGTCTTCTTTTCTTTTCAGTTTACTTTTTTGTGATTCTTTTGTTAAAGCGGCAATATACATACAAGCCCATTCACCAACTATCATCATCATATTCATATCTGTATCGTATCATCAGAATAGAATCGCCATCTCATTCTCGCCTTTGGTTCTCCTCATAAAAAACTTATCAATTCACTTTCTTTTCTTCTCTTTTTTCTGGCTGTCATCACTTTTAACGTTTCTCATGAAATATTATACCTCTACAGTTTTCTTCTTTGTGTTTAAAGTCAAAAGAGCATGCCATGCCAGGCCACACCAAACCACCCATCAAATTGCACTACATCTCCATTTTAAATATGACGCCATTGTATCTCTCCTAAAACCATTACACATAATTTATTTTCCCAAAGTACTTTATGTACTTGATCATCTCAAATCAGATCAAATCCAATGTAAAGCAATAAATTCGATATAAAAAAGGACTGCTGGGTGACCGACCGACTCAGTTCGTTGGTATACACATAGTTGATAGTGGCCTCATAAATATAAATATATCCAGTTTACAAAAAGTCATGTCATCCACATCATCATGATCATCTCAAATCTTCAAAAAAAAAGTAGCAGAACAAGTGGATCTTTTGCTGATCTGATCTTCATCTTCCTCTTCTTCTCTATATTTTGCTCTTATTGCTCCACTATACAAAGCCATTATATTATCAAAGAAGATGAGATTCCCCGATTATCATTATGATTACTATTATTGTATTGAACAGAGAGAAAAAAGATTGAGATGATGGCACTACAACTACTGCATTCCCTACACTATACTTCCCCCATAAAAATCCTATTTTATAATATGCCATCAGCCATGCCATTTTTATGTACACATGTCACACAAGTACAATGGCACAATTCACAAAAAAAGACTGACTTGTCTTGGAAAAAAGAAGAACAAGAGAAGGGGGGCAGCAGCAGGAAAAGCAATGCAATGGCAATAACCGTGTCATGTCATTCTCATCTTCTTCTTCTTCATAGTCATCATATCTTCTTTGAAATCATCATCCCATGCCATCATTCCCTCCCTGTTCGTTCGTGAGTTTAGTGAAGCATAGTTTTTCTTCTTTATGCATTGAACATTCAACGGGAAACATTTATTGGAGTAGTTGTGCTTTTACTGTGGTGGTGGTGGATAGTGGATATGGAGTAGAAGAGTTGGTGGAGGAGGACAAGGGTACATTCTTTTGGTGTCATAATAATACTACATACTCCACTTATTTTTCTCTACTTCTTCTTTTTCTTCTTGAGAAACGAGACTCAGGAAAAAAAGCAATAACAAAACCATTATTTATGTATATGTGTTATTCTTCATCTCCTTTTCCCTTTGCTATATATAATTTTTTTATCTCTCTCAATTTCTTTTAGCAAAAGGGTTCATATACTACTACACCAATACCATAATAGCATATCATGTCATACCCAAAAAATTATGCCATAAGATACATCATCATCGTTTTCTTGCTGCTTTACTATTATTTCTTGCTATTTTACTTAACGCATCTTTCTTTTTTAAGAAAAAATGAAGTCAGTAGAGTATGCTCAAAAGCACACAAAAGTGGCTGGCTTCGGAATTAGTTTTTCTTTTTGCAGCTTTTCTTCTTGGAATGCTGCAGCTGGATATTTTTTTGAATCTTGCTAACACAAACACATATGCCATCATAAATACGTACAAGTGGGAAGAGAAGGCGAGAGGACAAAGTACAAGTGCTCCATATTTTTTATTATTAGATAAATGCAATTGCAATCGTAGTAACAAGGCTGCTTATATGTGTCTGTTGTGTGTACAAATTGCTATTTAAGTTTGTTGGAGTAGTGGCGTCGGTTGTTATTGTAGCCTTTGAGCAGCTTTAACTTTGACTATTTTATGCGTATATTGAATTTGTTAGTCTACAGCTTGATTTGAACAGCAGCCTCTCTATCTATCTATCTTTCTGAACTACAGAATCGTATTTATAGTTAAGTTTATATGGCTTCGCTATTCATTTTGGTGGTGAGGAGATGCCGACACACACAAGCTGAAGAACAAGTGTTGTCGTTGTTGGCTTTGTAACTGCAACGCTGCATGTAGGGTTGCTGGTGTGAAAAAAGAAAACAAAACATAACTTAACGGCGCCGCTTGCTCTTGTGCTTTTGCAGTAGCAACCCTTTTTTACAACTAGCAATTCAGGAAATAAGGGAAAATATAAAGCTTGTTCATAGTTTTTCTTCGCAGCACTCTGCAAAAAAATGTGTGTAGTGTGTATTTTTTATACACAAAATGTGAGACGTCACGTACTTGATGTTATAAAATGAATAAAGGTTTTATGAAGTAAATCGGATTTTTATATGTTTTTCTTGTGTTTGTGCTTTTTATAGTGATACTCTGGAAAAGGAACAACAACAACTAGAAAAGGAAGTGTGAAGGAGAGGAAATTATGTGATTTGATGAAATGATGATGGTTCCATGTTTGTCAGGATTTTGCAGAATTGCTGCTTATGTTTGTGTGAGAGTGACTGACTGAGTGAGAGTGAAAGTGTCTCAAGAGTCTCAAGTGGGATTTCAGAAGATGTGGAATAGGACAAGGAACAAGATGAGCGATGGGGGTGGTGTGCGAAATACAAAAGCAGTGGTACAGCTTGTACTACTATTGGGGAACTTGTATGCAGCTTCCGCAACCGGGATATTTGCAGGCTTGTGTCCGCAGCCGTTGTGTGATTGTATGTTGGATGTACGGGGGAGAATGGAAATCTCGTGCTTGAATGGACAAATGACAGATATACCCATGAACAAGATGAATCCGTCCACGGAAATAATCAAGATCATAGGACCGAAAGAGAAACCTAACTATTTGACGATAGGTAGAATGTTCAGACAATTCAAGAGACTGGAGGAATTGCACATTGTAAGTAGTATGCTTTATTTTTTAAATACATGTAATTATATCTCTTAGGCTATCATCTTGACATATTTTCATAGTTTACACGATTGTACAAGGGGAATTCACAAAATAGTGAGATTTTGGTACATTGCGGTAGCCCAGAGTAGACCCTCTGGGGAAGGGGTATTAAAGGGGAAACCTTTTTCTTGTACTCTCTGTAATCCGCTCTGGCGCCATACTTTTTGTCCGCACTTTGTTCCAACAGTGGTAATCCGGAGAGAAATAGTAGAATGGCCATTGTAAATAGGGGACTGAGAAGACTCACGTAGTACTCTACATCTTGGTAGACGGAGAACCCTACTAAATATATGCCCCACCAGAGACACATTTCGCCAAAATAGTTGGGGTGACGTGAGTACTTCCACAAGCCAACTTGACACCAATTTCCTCTGTTTGCGGGGTTCTCCTTGAAGGAAAATTTTTGAAAGTCGGAGATGGTTTCGATGAGAAAGCCGAAGTAGAAAAGGATTAGACCTGCTATATCCCAACCAGATGGGAAGTTAAGTATAGAGGCCGTAATGGAAGCGTCATCACCTTTTCCAGCAAGTCTTGGAGAGTTGATGAAAATGATGGGAAGGGAAACTACAAAAACCCATATCATTTGAAAGATCCAAAATACAAGAAATCTAAGCCAGTTTTCTCGCTTTCCATCGAATCGATCATCCTTGCCTGTGTACAGTGTTGAGTGCATGGTGAGGACAGAGAAAGATTACATATAAAAAGTAATAAAATGCATCATTAACATTTTACGAACCGGACAGATAAAATGTCTCTTACTGAGTTTGTATACAAAATAGAGTAATAAAAAGGTACATGCCAATTTTGAGGATACGGTACAGCAAGAAACCGGAAAGTCGAATGGACCAAAGAGAAACTGAAATGGTCACGGCGAGCTGTCTTGCTGTGTATGTTTGTCCGAGTAAAAGGGTTAAGAGACTGAGGAGGAGGAAGTTTGTGCCCCCTGCAAAGTCAGTCACTTTATCGAACTGGAACGTGGCAGCCACGCAAAAGAAGGAAAGTTGCATTACTACCGTAACTACAGCGCATAGCGCCAAGTTGTCAGAGTCCCAAAGTTGGACCATGATGATGATGATAAAGATGATAATAATGATAGAATACAGGGAACAAGAAGATAATAATATCACGAATCGCAGCGGCAGAGTAGCATATGTTCTTGTTGTTGTGTGTGTCGGAATTCAGCAACTCGGCAAGTAAAAAGTAAACTATGTATATTCCCAACAATAAAGACTCCACTCCGCGTGGGTATCTCTATCTCTCTTGCGAAAATTGCTGACTCAGCTGCACCGGCTCAAACTAAACTAAACTGAATGAATTACTTGAAAGTTTCATAAGTTGTTGAAATGGAAGATGCGTAGTTGTAGCAGGAGTTTTTCATAAAAAAGTGTATTATAGCATCTCCATAGCCAAGTTATTACATGGCGTAGTTACATCATAACAAGGCGTAATGGTAGTGTGGCTGGAACCGACCGACCGAGATTTGTGACTCCAAAACTGCTGCGTGTCTCGCTTTGCAAATATTTACATAAGTAATATTTAATGACAATACTGCGGCGATGGTTTTGGTGGTAGTGGTGTATTAGGTACCATAATAAAAATATTATGATTATGTAACACAAGATAATAAATACGACGACGGGCTTTCCAGAGGGGAAATATTTTTTCTTTGGATTATTCATTCACATATTCACCGAAAGAAGCTTTGTAAAACAATCATAATATCATCATCATGAAGATGATTTGGCAGAAAAATGTATTCACATATTTTTTGCGCTTGTTTTATAAACAGCGTTGTAAGACTCATTTATGATTTATGAATGTTGTGCTTCCTTTCGTAGGAGTACATAGTAGCACACTAGCATATAGCACTGCACAAACAAGTAACAAAATAATTTATTTTTATGGACGCTCGCCTTCTGTCTATGTTATATGTCTGCTTCGTGTAGAGTATTTAAGTTGTCTGTTTATTTTACATGGAGTAAAAATACTGTATACTGCAATAGCACTGGATTTGTTCTGACATGTTGTTTTGGAACACAGGGATTTTTATGAATGCTTTTAGAAAAAATCTCCGACAGAAAAAAGTTTTAAACTTGGAGAATTACAAGTAAAGCTAGTGCTTTTGAAAGGTCTATAATGACTTGATGTGGTGATAATAAGAAAAAAGTCTACTGGGAAACTGGAAAATGCTAACTAAACTGGGAAAAAATGAAGTGAACGGAGAAAAATCCGTTTTCCACTGCTTTCCTGCTACTACTTGCAGTAGTAGTGCGTGTGTAATAAAAAATATTTAGGTACACTTGTTACAAAGTCAGCAGAAAAAAGCTGTCAAGTAAATAATAAAGCAGAATGAAAGTCTAGATACTGTCAAAAAAGACTGTTTGCGTAGTTTATCATTTTACACATCACTTATTATTATGCATTCAACGTTTCAACATATTTTGTTATCATGTCAGTGAGATCGGATTTTTCAAACATGTTATAAAATAAAAACTGATAAAGATAATACTAATACACAGTTTGTTAACCAAATACATATGCTATGATAATATGATACAGAAATCCTCAGTCAGTACCACCAACATACACAGGTTTTATGTGTTGTTTGTGTCGTGGGTTTACCCTGGCCCTGCTTTGTCAATCACGATGATAATGAAAATGAAGGTAGGGAGAAACCGAGCGAGCAATGTAATCACAATGAGCCAAGTAAAATGGCTAATTACTTATTATGTACAGAAACACATGTACTATCCACCACTGCTGGAAAAAAACAAAAGAACAAAAATGTGTTTAACAAAGGAAAGGAACTAAAGCTAGGTTTAGCCTAATCATCATTATCATCATACACATAACAATAAAAAAGCTTATGCTGCTGAGTGCTGTGGGGATAATAAGCAGGAAAAATGAAGGGGAGGGTTCACATTTCATGCTGTGTTGTTGTGTTTCTGTGCTACAATCTCTCTTGTAATTAATAAACAGTCAGGGAAAGAGAAAGAGCAAACCACCATTTTCATTCAAGTGGAAAACCATTTTGTTTTTTTGGACTACTTATGTTAACTACTTGTTGTTTTAACATATGTAATACCATTAACTCCAGAGAGAGGAGAAAAATAGGAGGAAACGCTGGGAAAACAGTTATGTTTATTATAATGACGATGATCTCTGTACTTAATTACATTACAATACAGAGCAGAGGTCCCTTCCGTGTTTCTGACTGAACACTATTACGCAAAATTTAATTACAGAAAGGTGTATCCATTCGATTCACCACCGGGCAAAAAACAGAGATGATTCAAAGCCAGATTTCAGAGAAGCTTTTAGAAAAAGATTTGTAATCCTTTTACCTTGAACTCATGTTTATGTTTTTGCAACCGGATATATTTAATACACTCATTTAACCCTGTTTCTCTGGTCTATGCGTTTATCAGTCAGTATGAAAACAATGTCATATTAATAACGTGTTATGTATAACCTAATAGGCCAATTTGCTATTGTAGTTTACACAATGCCTCCGCCTCCCCACACCCCCTTAATAATACATAATATGCTACGCAGACAGAGACGGGCCCAAATAATAAAATAGAATGGAATCCCATTTAATTTCATCCTCTCCTCCACAGCAGCATATTTCTTTTGAAAGTATTGAAATCACTGTTCTGCTCTTTTTTTCAGTTTGAGTAAAACAAAAGAAGAGGAAAAATATAATAACAATCGCCATCACCAAACTGTGGTTAGCTTTTATGCCTGCTTTATATATAACATACAAATATCGCATCTCTTTTTTATGTTGAAAGATGTAAGTAAGCTTGAATAAGAGAAGTGGTGGTTTGAGGGCTTCACCTCCTCCTCTATTATTTATTAGAGGTAATTCACAAAAATGAGAGTGTCGCTCTCCAGGGATCCCATCAACTCAACTACGAAAAGACAGAATCCTCTACTCTACAAAGCAACTCAAAACTCTCGCTCTTCTTTCTCTTTTTCTTTCTTTTGTACATTTGAGCTTTTTACCACAATCACAGCAGTCATCATAGTCATCATCATCATCATGTTCATGTTGGTATATGTGTAGTGTACTTCCTGTAACATAACAGCAAACACACACGACATACTAAGGAGCAAAGAAAAAAGAAAGGAAGCTCACTCAAACTACCCGACATATACAATCATTCTTTTGCAGTAGGTTTTTAAGTGTTGTGTGCATAGTAGTATGGTGGTGGTGGTGGGGCAATATAATAATAGTATTGGGTAAAACGGTTGGCAAATTACAAGTGATAAATCCGGACATTTATTCCACGCCATATGAAGATAATGACTTCAATTCAGAGATTCCCTTGTGTACATACCTATTCTTCCCAAATACAATCATTGTAATAGCATATCATGTCATGATCATGGCAAGAAAAAGAAACTTGTTATTTTTTGTCTTTTTTCTCATGTTTTTGTTGATCAGGTTGGCAGCAATGTACCCAACATTGGAGAAAACAGCTTTTGGGGTGTCCAGTCGCTGAGAGTGTTGGATCTCTCTCGAAATAATATTTCTAACATCATGGAGACTAATTTTAAAGGGCTCGTCAACGTGGAAAACATGAGCTTGTCGGATAACTCGATTGAAAGCCTTGTTTCAGCGTCGTTTCAACACTTGCCCCAACTTAAAAGCCTAGACCTGTCACGAAACAGGGTGACCAAACTGGTGGAAAGGCTATTCTATAATCTTCACATGCTCGAGGTCTTGAATCTGTCGGAAAACTACATTTTGGAACTACATCCTGACGTTTTCAGAGATATTTGGAGGTTGAAGGAGCTCCGGTGTAGGAAATGTGGGTTGAAAACCATCAATCCGCTGCTCTACGCCCTTCTTCCTGATTTACAGGCAAGTCATTCATGTGTATGAAAATGCATGCATACTTTTTATTTCTATTTTTGTAAAAAAAATCAGCTTCCTCCTCCTCTTTCTCCTTTCTGTCCACTTGACTATGAATGGGAGCAGCGAGCTGTATACTAAATGTATTCACACAATTTATAAATAAAAAAAGTAACAGCAGCAGCCGACGACTTCAACTCAACTGCCGATACGAAGCAAACACACTCTCCCCAAAATGATGTATGGCCTTTAGCAACGCATACAATTTTCTCCCTTTTTGACTCCCGAGGAGAAATAAGATTTGGGAAAGGAAAAAGGCACACTCGCTTTCTCTCTCCTGTGCTCTTTATTGATGATAATCATCATGATCATATACGTATACATTTTATATGCTTTGGTTTGGTGATAAAAGCAAGGTCATATTTTGAATTTGTGCCAAGATGTACACCAGCAGCAGTTCAGGAGAAAGAAAAGTGAGCCCTTTCTCTTTCATTTCAAAGAACTCCCTAAAACGCCTTTGACTTTTACCCTAGTTGGTTTAGTCGATGGGACTTTTTGTCAAGTTTCCTGTTTTCATTGTTGTTCCACTCAAAAGAAAGGCCAAAAAAGTTTACCTTTTATACTCAATCTAAAATCTATGAATATACATACACATATTCCATTCCATACTCATGTGCCATTATTGGTCTTGAACTCTGTTTTTTAAACCACAGTCATTTTCCTTTTTTATTATAACTTTGTTCAAATATTTCTCGTTTCACTGACCAAAAATACCGACATCAAATCATGATTGTTATTATCATCAGATCAGCAACATTTCCAACTCTCTATCCATTCGTTTCAATCTACACACACAATTTCTACTTCCGCATTTCTTCTTGTTCATTGAACAAAATACAAAAAAATCTTTTATTCCTTTTTTCCCTTTTTAGAAAAAAAACATTCATTCATTCTTCTTCTCTCACAATCCTTTCACGTCCATTATATTCCCTTTTGAATTACCAGGAAAATATACGTAACGCAGTGCAGTGTATTCCCCACCACACACACTACCAGATGAACATCCTGTTTTTTTTCTTTGACTTTTCTTCTTCCACTTCTTCTGCTTCACTTTGTTCTCTTCTTCTCTTGTTGTAACTCCCTCACATTGCCCATACGTACATTTTATTTCTCTGTGTCTCCGTTTTCCAATCTTTTTACTCCTTCCCCTTTTAAAGTATATGAGGAGGTAAAGGCAAGTGGATTACGAGAGAAAAGCGATGTATAGATCATTTTCTTCTCCAGCTTTCCTGGTTGTCAATTTTCTGGTCAGACGATCATAAAAAAGGAAAGTTGATCCGTAAGCGAAGTCACCTTGAACAATTTTATTCTGCTCACAGCACACACACACGCATACTAAGGCAAGGAAACAAAGTATGGTTGAAAGAGCGAAGAAACAGCCCAGTAAAAAAACCACGAGCACCGCAAGGTATCATATTTACCGAGTGGCATGGCATGGAATGGAATGACTGGTGGTGGTAGTGGATTATTGGAATATAGGCTACGTGGCGATGGTAGTGACTTGGTTTTTCCTTCATGGAATACTGATGAGGAAGCTGATTGAGAGGAAGATGAAGAGATGAAGAGGTAGAGGAGGAGGTGGAAAAGAGGATGATGGGAGAGAGATGGATTGCTAGAATCCTCCAATGCTACCTATTTTGGCATGTGATCTTTAGCTTTTTGGTTTGTGCCTCTGATGTGTGCTGTGCTGTGTGCATGATGGCATCACATCAGGCATCATTGCCGCCAGCCAAACAGTCCATCAAACAAAATGGCATAAAAGTGGATTGTGCCAAGAAAAAAACAAAATTTTCCATGGTTCAAGTGGATTTTTGGTGGTGGTGTGGTTTTTGGAGGAGAAAGTGGTTACTGAAAAGGACGATATGCTATCCGTACGTGTCGCGTCCCATTGTCATCTGTTTCAACAACAACTGAAAATACACACATACTTACATACATCCATACTAGCTGAGTTTAAAAAATAAAATAGATGTAGTTAAAGTACATAATTTAGTTTGTAGGTATGTTTGGATCGAGTGGATAGATTTTTTTGGAGTTTGTTGGGTTGTTTTTTGTGTTTTTGTGGTGGTGTGGTGATGGGTGATCATGTCGTAAATATCGATTTGGCAGTGGCTGCCAACAGACTATGACTTTATAGGAGAACAGTAAACATGAGAAACAAGTATAGGGAACACGCTGATGATGAAATGAGAAGAGAAAAGGGAGAGAGAGACTATTTTCCCTTGAGCTTGGGAAGGGGAAAAAGTTAAAGGAAATGAGTGGAGGATGAATGAAGGAATGAATGAAAGCTTTCACGATGAAGATGAGAGAGAAGATGTTGATGTGTGGCGGTGGTGGCAGCGGTATTGGCAATGGAGCGGATGCCAAGACTAAAAGACAAGTCATTTATTTGGTGATGGTGGTGGATTAGTCAAGACGAAGATGAGACTGAGAAAGTGTACATGTTTGGGTGAGTGAGGAAAAGGATGATGTCATTAAGGCCCTCTTTACGGCTCACTTTATGGCTCTTCACTCAATTTAATATTTGTGTGTGTGCTGTTTAGTGTGCTGGTATGGCTTGGGTGTGGATTGGATGGAATGTGAAGAAATTGGCTCAACTTTTTTCCTCTTTCAATTCATCTCATTTCATCTACATACTTTTGCACTCTTCTAACATCATCTTAACCAACAAGCCATGCATGCATTGCATGCTATGCACAAAAACACTTCATTTCATCTTCTCTTCAGTAGCTTTTGTGAATTAAGCGACGAGGAAGAAACAGCTAAAGTAAGGAAGAAGGCAGTGGTACTGGTGTTCTGTTGGGTGATGTGATGTCTGTGGTTGCAAGTCTACTTGGTTGGTTGGTTGAGTGAATGAAAATGAAAGAAGAAGTCGTTATTCCATGATAACAAAACATTATGGATCCACTTTACTATCTTTTCCCTTTTCTTTTCTTCAACTTTTCAAGCAAACAAGGCAAAGAGGAAGTCATAAGAAAAAAAGGCTTCAAGTAAAGTTGTTTGAAAGTAAAAAAACAGCAGCAGCGACAAGACAAGCAGCTATGTATGCCGCTACTCACTCACAAAAGTCAAGTCAGAAGATGAAAATGATGCTTCTTTTCACTCTTAATCCCAAAAATCCAAATCCAGAAGAAGAGGAGACCTCAGCAAGCAGATATCCTCCTCTTTTCTCTAAACTTTTTATTCTTCAAGTAAAGTGAGTAGCAAAGAGAGAGAAAGAGAGTCAGGCAGTCTAATGGTTGCATATTATCTTCTTCTCCTTCTCATCTTTCTCCAATCTCATTCCCTTTCATTGAACCACTTTACTTTCGCTTCTCCTGTGGAATGGAATGGATAGCAGATAACATACATGAATTGCTGAACCACCTTTCTTATCTCATCTCATCACCATCCACCGCTACCACCTCAGCTATGTATATCTGTAGTGTTTTTTGGAGGAGTCGCTCTGGGAAATCCGAGACTCTTTGAAATAGAAGCTATGGGAAGATAGTGGAAGCAGAAGAGTAGTAGCTGCGTTATCGCTTGATTGGCGATTTTATGGCTTCCCATCCATATACATAATGTAATACGCCCACAGTGAAATAAATATGGAGAAAAGATGGGCAAGCGAGAATTTCCTGTGAAGATGTAAAGCTTTAATAGCTTCATCATCCCCATCTCGCCTCCACATGGCCCACGAGTGTATACTCTGTAGTCGCCACCATCTCCACCGCCGCGGGATCTCATACAAAATGCTTCAAAGCATTGCTTTGCTTTTTTATCAGACGATTAGATGTGTGTCAATGAGACTTGGTTGACATGTTTATTGCTGCCTTTTCCCACCAGTATTACCATCACCATTGCATGTTGTAGTGCACTGCCAGTCTACCTACTTCGCTTTAAAAAAATGTCGCTCGTTCTGCTGATCTGATTGCTCAGCCCAGTGTGACCTGATAGTGACATTTGAATGGCACCATTAACAGTTATAAAAGAACTGCTTACTGCATTACTAAACTGCACATTATACTTTCCACTCTATTCACAAGAGAGAAAGATAGATGCTGTAACTGTAAGCAGTACATAAATTATGGTAAATTGATGATCAAGCCATATTACTTTTCCATATATTTTAACCTACTCCCTTGAATCAGATTAGAAGCAAGCAACTGTACGAGAGTCAAGAGGAAGGCGGAAACTGAAAAAAAATCAAGTCATTTTCATTTTTCTGGCATGTCATTTTACGGGACATGACAAGCAGAACAGGAGGAGGTGTCATCCAACAGTGGATGTGAAGGAGTAAGGTGACATGGCTTTACCTGTTTTTAAGCGTATTATTAGCATGATCATTGGTGGTAGTGGTGGAATTGGAAGATTTTTTTTTGATATTTTATTTCCGCCTGAGAGCATGTCATGGGAAAATTGAATGAGTGGCAGGGGGTTGGCTAGCGTGACTAATTGCATTGCATTGGAGAGAGGAAAGGGAGGAAACACGGAAATTGTACATGGATTTAGTAATGATTATAATCAATGTATTTTTTGTATGTTTGGTGCAGGTTCTGGATTTGGGAGAAAACGAGTTCAAATATTTAAACAAAGAGGAATTCTCCCGTCTTCCTCGTCTACAAGTTTTATATCTGGTATTTTTATACAAACTGTTTCCATTGATCTATTTATGCTATCTATAATTGGGCCAGATTTGCTTATCGAGGAGAATTTGCTAGATTGACATTTAAAAAAATTCTCTACAGGATGGAAACCAAATCTCTGCTATCGTGGACCACGCCTTTCATTCCGCTCAACTGAACGTGCTCACCTTGGGCGGTAACAGGATTGTTCGCATAGATCGCCTTGCATTTTTCAACGCAACCATTCAAAGTTTGGATTTGAGTGCAAATAAGTTCGAAGCTTTAGACAAATTTACATTTACAGAATTAAGGGGAAAGGATACCTTGAGGGAATTGGATTTAAGTAGGAATCCTAGATTGAAAATAAGTCCTTTATTGGTTATCTTGGGAGAGAATCCTCAGTTGGAAAGCTTATCATTGGCGTACAATGAATTGGATGAGTTGCCTTTGGATCTTTTCGAGTTGCAGGGGAACTTGAGACAGCTGAATTTAAGTGGAAATAGGTTGTCCGAGCTATATCTTCATCAACTGAGTCATCTTGTAAATCTTCAGGTAAATCAACTGCTTTGTTGCATTTCGTTTGCATGAAATTCATTTATGTAAAATACAACAATTAGTAGTTACTAGCATATAGCAATTATGAAAATTAATTTTTAAACATTTAGGTTTTGGACCTCTCTAATAACAGAATGAAGGGCATTGATGGTGACATCCTAAACCATATAGATAGAGTGGCCACGTTCCGCGATATTCGTTTAGCAGGGAATCCTTGGCAGTGTGACCTTTGTCATATTGTTCCCCTTTTGAAGTGGGTGCAGCGTGCTCATTTATTCAAGGACGGATGTACTCTGGGAGTTGGAGGATCCACTTGTCTGCGGTGCAGTGGACCTGAAAGACTGCAAGGCAGGAGTCTACTAGGTTTGGAGGAGCAAATGTTGGAATGGTGCAGTAGTGGCGCAGAGCCAGTTTCCATACTTCCGGGAGTGGATGATCCCCGACTGGGCTTATTCCTGGGTTGTCTTCTTATCATTATCATTCTCATTTCCGCTGCCATTTGTGTTATCTTTCGCTCCAAATGGCATGCCGCTCACTACTACACTCATGAAGGAGACAGACTGGAAATTGCTACGCCACCGGTGCCACCTCCTCAGGATGCCCCTTTATTCCCTGAAAACAATGGAAACGGCGGAGTTATCATTACAAACGGGGGCAGTAATGGTAACGGAGTCAATGGCACCGGTGCCACCACTAATCTTTCCCCCTCTAACACTACCAACAATACAGTAAGCAATAACGGCTTTGACAATCTTCTCTTTCAACAATACCAGCAGCAAAACCAGCAAGGAAGTCACCAGATACCCCATCACTTTGCCCCACACCAGCAACAGCATCCCCACTGGGCAACCCCCCAGGGGGTAAACCGCGACAAGATGATCGCTACAATAGAGGAAATGACTTATGAAACACAGTTGGCTTATCCAGAGCTCGCTCCGATACAACTTCAGCCCCCTATCATTAGACAACAACAGCATCAAAGTCAGCACCCATATCCTTCCTCGTCTTCCAGCCCTTCTTCAAGAAGCACACCAATTTACTGCTGTCCTGGACATCACCACAATAACAACAACCATCATGACGGGAGTAGGGGAAGGAGTAGTCCTCCAACCGCTACGAGAGGGGGAGGGTGGAGTCGCTTAAATACAAGCAATTCTACTTCATCTTCCTCTCCGCAAGAGTCTTTCCGACGTTACTAGCATTGGAATTATAAGTGTGACTAAATAGGTAACAAGAGTAAGAAAATTGCAATTACAAACTACAAATAACGCACAAATATGTACGCCATATCAATACCAAAACCATTCATTCATCCGCATTCCTTATCAATTAGGATGTCGCCATTTATACTTTAAGCATTTAGCAAACATTTTTGAACCCTCATCGCTAGTTAAATTTACAAATACAAAAATTATAAAAAATATTCAAACGTGCCATGTTCTGATACACAGAAAGCAGTTAAGCATCATCAATATATGTATATACAATGTAGGCAACTTTGTGTGTCTTTGTTAAATTTTGAATTTAGTATAACAATGTGACGTAAGTCGTTGTAAATTTTTGTTTTTGTTGTCATCAAGCTTTAAAAAGAAAACTGGTGGTTGTATTATTAATTGAAACTGCTTTTGTGTTATATTTCAACTGTACTAAACTGTGTTTCGCTGATAAACAAATTTTTATTGTCTAAAAGTTTCTATAAAAAATTATTCCAAATAAAAATCATTGACGATGATATGGTTGTTGTAAATAAAGTATTCAAACAAAGCGATATGACTGTGTAATGTAGCATAGCCAAGAATGAATTGGAGGAAAAGTGGTTGTATTTTTATCATGAATTGTAAACTGTAATAAAAATACATTGTTATTCTTCTTTAAAAAGTAGTTTAAAACACAAATATCTTATACATACATAAATTGTATGTATGCTTGTATGTTTATGAAATTCAGATAGTAAAAACAAGTATATCTAAATATTATATTAATTAAGTAAATCTGTCCAGTCCAGCAGAAGCAGCGATCAGCTCAAATTAATATGCGTAAAGAATTTAAAGATAAAACTTCAATTTATTTTATGCCTTGTCAAATTAATTCAATATTTTAAATTTTTAAATAAGTGTACAATTGTCATACTTTGTTATTTTGCCGGATTTATGTATATTGCATTGATATATAGGTTTTGACCTGATTTAGGATTAGGATGCGTGAACCATAGTGCTTCTGATTTAAAACCCATTGTTTTACCATTTAAATAGCCACATGTACAAATATATCTCTTCTAGATTTTATCTATAAACTTGGTTGTGTATTTTATAATCTATGTAAAAAGTTGTACATAAAAGAAAGAAAGAATATATCTTAAAATATTTCGGCTATGACATTAATGAGATTTGTAATTTGAATAAAAAACATTACTGTTGAGATGAAAAGCGAAAGAAGAGTACAATAATTTTGTTTTTTTAAACAATGCATGCGTGCGTACTGCGTACACATATAAAATCTTGTCTTTTCACATCTTCATCATCATTTATCCTCATTTTCGTGAGTTTTCACTACATTTCCACGCACAAAACTCTACTTAATGGCTGAAATGGTTTTTTTCTTTTTACATATCTCCAAAAAGTTCAAAGAATACACTTTACACATCAATTTTACAATGTGAAAACCCTGCTGGAGTCCTGCCATAATTTCTCTGACATTATTTATCTTTCCCGATCCCCACATAATAATTATATCTTTTGAAAATTACATCTGAACTTTGCCTCTTGTCCACACACTTATTACACAGTAAAATACCCATATCCACCATTCATCATGAAGGAAATACACTTGCATTCAAATTTTTAACCCTTTTTAGACCAGACCAGCACAGACACAGACTACTGCCAAGCTAAGTAACCTATTATTTAGGAGAAATTCCATTTTCATTTATAAGTATACACACACAAGATGTAGTATTTAAAAGGGAAGGGTTCTTCTGTGTTCATATTATATGCATTTTAAGCCATGTCATGATGTTACACGATAAAACGTTATCCATAAATCACAAAAAGTTTCCCTGCTCGTTACACACATCCATGCAAATGTTTGTTTCACAGAAAGAAGAGCACAAGACTAAAGACCTAACCTAAAAAGGGTTAAAATATGAATGCCCTGCCCTGACATGTACAGGTACTTGCACCAACACATACATATTATTATGCATATAGGCACAGATTTAAGTACCTGTCGTTATAAATTCTTCTCAACAAGTTTTGGTGAGTCCTCGCTTTTAATAGAAGAAAAACAAGTACAATAATATTATGTACATAATATCCATATAATGCATTTAAATTTAAACAGAACAGGATGATTGCAGTACAGTAAAAGTTTAAAGTGAGGATTGTGGTGAAATGCAAGGAAAGGGTTGAATGACTAGAGGAAAAATAACGGAATCGTAGTAAAATATTAATTGATTTTAAGTCATAAATAATATATAGTTTCGCTATTAATTATGACCGGAGGCTGGAATGGGCTGTTGGTGGACCGGAGGTGGAAATGGACGTGGACAGCGCTATCATTAGTGATGCTAATTTCTCAGGTGTCCGTAGGTCAGTTAAATAGGAAAGAAAGGAATGCATTTTGCTTAATGAATATTTTGAGTTAATTGTGCTAACTACCTATCTTTACAGAGGCAGCTAGTTTGAAGATAATTACAGATAAATCCGTGGCCGAACCTCCGCAAGCAATCGTAGCGGTTGCTGGTATCTCTCCGCCACTTGTGGACACAGCCATTTCCCTGTTTGACCCAAATGGAGGAAAATCTTCCACAAATCACCATTTCTTTAACAATTTATTGATAGGTAATGGTAATGGTGTTGGAGTACCAGGAAAAGATAAGATATTTCCATTTCCCATGTTTGACCCACCAAAACCGAATTTCAAACCTTTTCAACCCGCACAAATTGCACCACTTGCTGTACCTGTCCATTTTCAGCAAAAGCCTGTGCCTGAAAAAGATCAGACTCCAGTAAATGGGCTGGTTTCAGCTTTGGCTCCACTCACTCCACTACAGCCACAAGAGACGACATCTGTTGACGCTGGTGTTCAAGATGAACAGCAACATCATCTCCAAGTGGAATCTCCAAGTTCTCAGATCCCCGAGGCATCCACCTCAAATGATAACCAAGCTATGGAACAGTTGGAGGAACAGGATTTTTCAAGCACGTCTGGAGGCTGGACCTCAACGACAACAACAACCACTACTACCCCACCCCCATCCCCCTCCACAACAACAACTGGAGGAGGCTGGAGTCAAAGTTCACAAGGCAATCAAAATGCAGGAGGAAACCAGCACATGAGCATGAATTTAAACGCTAATCTAGCTGATTTCACAACAACGAGTAATGTGAACATGCAGGTCTTGTCAGATCAAACTGGGGGCTCCAATATACATTATTTTGGTTCTAGGGGAAATTCCAAACCACACCATCAACCTCATGAGGGTCATCACGTTCACCCTCATGGTAATGGGGTGACCAATTATGTTATTCAATTTAAACGAACGCAAGATGAAAATGATTCAGCAGAGGCAGAGGTGTAATGATTTCAATGTTATTGTATAATTTATTTTTATGTTTGAAAAAAATACATAATAAAAATACATTTTCTTAAATGCTATCTGCATATAATTTTTACTAATTAACTGTACTTTTATTGAAACTTGGATTCCAAAATACTTTAAAAAGCTTTAATTTTGTTAATCATATTATAATCATATAGCATCATCGGAAGATCACAAATCACAACTATTACATGCATGCAAGCATAATATACTAGTACCCAGTCTACCTCTCTGCATGCATACACATACTAGTAAACCATGTTTGCTCTGTCATTGTCTCTAAAAATCACATGAGGGGCAAGGAGGCTGGTCTTGTGTGTGAAGCCGGGAGACATCAGCAATTCCCAAAAATCCACAGAGCCATTTACCAGTCACCAGCAGAGCAGATAACATGAGAATAGAGACGAAAACATTCAAGTCGTGTGTGTTCGGTGTTTCCTGTCGTGGTCTTTTGTTTTGACATTGAATTGGTTCTTCTTTGCTTATCAGTTTCTGGGTTAATTCTTTTTAGGTAAAATAATCAATAGAAGCTTATCTTTAAAGGCACATTGTTTTTCATCTACTTTATATATGTTGTTAATTTTACTGGAGAGAAAGTAAAAGAAAATTTTCTTTGTGCGTGAAGGTCTGCATTCAGTTTTGCAAATACTTGATATTGTTTTGAAATTAACGTAATTTTTTCTGTTTTTATTTATGTTCCAAAAAACAAACAGTTTGGTCTCGGAATGGGCACCAACAACGACTCTGTGGAAGACGGTGATAACCCTGTTGGAGAGGTTGACGCTGACGACATGGTTGAAGATGATACTGATTCTTCCAGCTTGTCTTCAGACAGCAGTGATGATGATGACGATGACATGAATTCAGATAATCAAGATGAGTCTTCTTCCAAAGAAGCGAAGAAAGATGACGAAGTGGACGAAGAGGATCCCGTTATCAAAGCTATTCTAAAGGCTAAAGAGAAAAAATCGTCCAATCATCCTCCTGACCTGGTTTTGGAATTTATACCATCAACATTATCCTTTCATCCACATGAGGATCAAGTTGCTTTTGGAAATTATGAGGGTGAAATTATAATGTAAGCTAACTTGAAATATAGTTAATGTGGGGATTAATTAAGTAGAAAGTTATAAGTTATCTTTTATATTGAACTTTTTATTTCCTTGATAGGTATGGGTATTCAGTGGAAGAAAATAAGAAATTGATTGAATGTCAGCACAAAGGCCATGCGGTTCGGGGGATTGCCTTTACCCACGATGGAAATAAACTTGTTTCCTGTTACAGTGACCAGACTCTCAAGATCTTTGATGTCGAAAATGACCTCAAAGCTGTGAGGACAATTAAAAACGCAACTCCGTAAGTTTTTTTTTATAGAAAAATAACTTAACCATAACTTCCATCTACAAACTGAAAGTATTTCTTGAGGAATTTATATTGAATATTTCAATTCCAGTGCACCCGTGAGTTCTGTTTACGTAATCGATGAAAACGTATTCGCCACCGGTGATGACGACGGTCACGTTCTCCTCTGGGACAATCGCTCTAACAAAAACACCCCAAACACATCTCTCCGTCTGGGAGAAGACGCAATAACCTCCATGGTCAGTAATGATGACCGTCGTGTCCTTGCCTGCACCTCCGAAGAAGGTGCTGTCTACGCCATTAAAATTCGCGCAGGGAAAGTTCAAGTTGAATCAGAAGTCTACAATTACGAGTTCAACTGCTCGTGTGTCTTTAAACAGGAAAGGAAACTTGCTGTCGGAGATGGTAAAGGAGACGTCTACATTTTCAACTGGGACGAGTTTGGTAAACATTCCGACATTTGTACAGGAATCGGCAGGGGAGAGGCTTTACAAGCTATGATTCCAATTACGGAGAAAATCATTTTGTGTGGAGGCGATGATGGATTTATAAGAGCGTTCAACTTTTTCCCACAAAAGTATTTGGGTGTTGTGGGCAAAGTGGGAAATCCGGTGGAAAAAATGGATGTTTGTAATGATGGCCATCTTATTGCTTCGATTGGGGCTGATGAGACGGTCAAGTTTTGGAATGTGTCTTATTTTGAGAATATGACTGTCTCTGGAGCAGGGGGTGGTGGAGGAAAAAAGGGCGATGACGGGAAGAAGGAGGCGAATAAAACTAGTTTCAAGACAGAAGGAAAAAGTAAGGACCTGACAAAACATAACTTGCCTAGTTCAAGTCACCAGAATGCTGCAGATTTTTTCAAGGGATTGGCAGACGATTAATCAGAGATTTTTCATGGTTTTTTTTTCATTTTTATTTGTAATTTTTTTCATTTAACGAATAGACTCACGACAATATAAAAACATATTCGCATATAAATTTAAGTGTTGTAATTTTCATAGTTTTATTGCACAAAAAATAAAAGTATGGAGAAAACATGATTGGGTTTTGTTTATTCACACAAAATTTATTCACTTTTCAATTTTGCCAGTTTCATTCATTAAAATCACACAGCCAAATAAATTCATTTGTCAGCAGGTCAACTTGACCATCGTCATCTAAAGGATCTTCTTGTATACCATATCATGTCAACGTTTTTCTAGGGTTTGGTTTACTTTTTTCAAATTCGTCGTAATGATGATAACGTATTCCTGGGGTCATACTGCTGACCCACATAATTAGGAATGATAGCTCCGGGAGAATTGTAAGCGCTGTTGTTAAAAGGCTGCTGCTGTGTTGCAGGATACTGGTTCATTTGCTGCTGTTGGCGTTGTTGTTCCTGATACATTTGCTGCTGCTGCTGTTCCAAATGGGCTTGCCAAGTAGCTTCAGCGTCCTTTTGAAGCTCTTCAGGGTTCAATGCTTGCTGACTAAATGAATATCCAGAGCTTGATGATGGAAGTGCCATTTGAGGATCGTATGGCAACTGATAACCTTGTCGGAGAGGAGCAGCAGTGGTACCACCTCGGCCAACTGGCTGACCTTGAGCATTGTACAGTTGTGGGGGTGGAGGATGTGGAGGTGGGGCTGCATTGTTGTAAGTTGGCAGCTGTCCATAGCTAGGAAGTCGGAGAGGCAATTGGTTGTAATAAGGATTCTGCTGTGGTGGAGCACCAGGTTGGGGTCGAAGATGATAATCCTGAACTGATTGAGGAAGAGGAGGAGGTAGATTCTGTTGAGGGCGTTGTTGTATTGTAGCATAATTTACTGTTGTTGAGTATTGATTATTTGGGGCCAAGGAATGCCGCATTTGCTCCACTTGAGGCTTTTCTGTGGATCGCTTCATTGTCAATTGAGCAGCAGACTCGGGATGAGAATTTCCTGTGGTACGATGTGGAATTTGAGAGGAGGGACCTCCTGAAACAGGTGAATAGTTTCCATTAGTGTTACTTCTTAGAGGAGGCAACTGTTGTCGTTGCTGCGGCTGCTGCTGTAGTGGGGGTGGCATTTGCTGGCGGCTTTGCATGGCTTGTTGTTGTGGTTGAGGGGATTGAATGGTGACAGAGGCTGAATCCGCTGCTGCAAACTTGACTGACGGCTTGTGTGCATGCACCACATTTAATACGGAATCCGGCGTTGAACGCGTGTGTTGAGAAGGTGTGGGGGAAGAAACTTTAGAATCGTTGGTAAGCGGTGGTACTGAACCATGCTTAACTTTATCCACGGGGAATTTCGTACTCCCTGCTGAAGCATTCACAAAGCCTGATCTTGGCTTGGACACTGATTGACTACTTCCTCTAATAGCTGGATTACCAGATTTAAGGATTCCTGCTGGTGGGCTGGAAAAAGGGGGAGTTACAGCGGCAAGAACTGGAGCAGGAGCGGGATGGTCTCGAGCAATTTCTCGTAGGCTTTGTACAGGCTCTCTTGGCTTTGCTTGAGTTTTATTTGTTTGACTTTCCCGAGTTGATAGGGGAGGAGGATTGTTATCATCCTTACGCTTTACAATTACCTTGACAGCTTCAGGGTCAGGTAGCTTTTTCTCTCTTGAATCAATCTTCACTGAGCTCTTGTTACTTCCCTGAGACTTGCCGCTCCCTCCTGAAGTAGTCTCGCTTGGAATGCTTTCATTTTCCTCACGAATGCCATGGAGGGGAAGGATCGAAGATTTGGTGGTTTCATCTGATCCTGCTTCACTCCTGTCTCGGCTCCGTGAACTTTTTCTTGTACCTGATTTCGAAGCTGCCCTGGATTTATGCAATTTAATTTGTGCGTTGAAATTTTCTTGGAATTCTCTTGGTTTCAAAATCAGTTCATTCCAATCAGGCCAAAATTGTTCTCGCATGCGTTTGATATAGTCCACAAGATTCCCATACTCTAAGAAACAAATAAATAAAAGTTACTGTAAATGTTCACCCATAATTAGAACTGATTACTCACTACTTACTTCTCAAATGGTTTTCAAAAGGTGATGCCGGCATATTCCACATCAATTGCACAAGAATGGCAAAAGCGTGACAATCCACAGTTCCTGGAGTCTGCCCCTGGAAATATTGATGCTTTCCAAGCGCCGCACTAATATCATGAATTCCCTGACAAATTGTTTTGATAAATTCCGCCTTATCCAGTTGACCAATTGGGTGATATCTTGTAGCCTCTTTCACTCTTAAAGCCACCTCAGGAACCACCTCTTCCCCAAGTGCATTCATTGAATGAATTTTCCTCATTGATTTACCCTCATCAAAAATCCACCTCCAGATTAGGATCGCCCAAGAAAAGTGGTTTTCTAAACTGATATCCACCAAATGACAAGCTGTTTTTCTACTTGCTGTTACATCCGCAGTCTCCAAGTTCACGTCAAATTGTTCCGAAAGAATGCGTACACACTCACGAAAGTCATTCCCAATTTTACTGCCATAGGTCAGCAGGGGTGTTTCGAACTCGCTACAAAAGTTAACCTGAAGACAAAAAAATCCATCATACACGAAATTCTAGTAAAAACAAGTAAATCGTTGAACTTCAAATGTGAAGCTTACTTCGTAAGGAATATTTGCAACTCTCAAAAATGTCTCTAGTTTTAAAGGCTCTGTGGCAATGGACGGTACGAAAAATCCTCGAGGACAGCAATGAATAACCACCTTATCCTCAATCGGAGGGTTCATCATCAACTTTGGAAGAACTGGTTCTGTCTGCGCCTGACGCTGCTGCTCACTCAATTCAACAACATTATTATTGTTGTTTGGAGCTTCATTATATTGGGACTGCACTTCCACTGGTAAACTGTCTACTAAGCTGACCGCAGACCGATGATGATATTCCGTAGAGATTTCCTCTGTGTATCGTTTATAAAGATACCAAGCCACGAAGAACACACTTCCTGCACCAGCCGCATAGATTATCCGACGAAAGGAACGATTTCTCATGAAATCGTTAAGAGTACCGTTCCTCCAATCTAATGTAAAGTCTTGTGACTTTGGTCTAACAATTTCCTTAGGGTACAAAGACATCATGGACCGTAAGGGCTAATCCTTTCCAAATTTTTACAATTGGAAAACTAAAACTTCAAATTTGGTGTACTGACAATAAGTTTAAAGGGAGTTGAGTAAATGTCAAGATGATAAAAAATACAAGGTATGTAGCGGAATTTGAAGGGGTTGGTGCATCTTTTTCTGATTATGGTTTGGAGGGATACAGAGAATATTTATATTTTTACTACAAAAATTATGAATTTGGGTTCAAAAGCAAAGGAATAGTGTAGCTTTGACATTGAATACACGGGGGACTTTCCATGACAATTTTGGTTTGCTGATGCTACAACTACTGTTACCATCTGCTTATCTCATTGGCTTATCGAGGATTTGAGACGAATGCAAAATTGAATGTGAATCGGACTTGCTTAGACGTTTCGATTTAATTTCAAAACCATTACATTTAAAAAGTGATCACAGAAGAAATGTCAAATTTTATTACAACCTAAGGTAAAAGTTTGACATATGACGAGAAAAAGCTAGGCATACTCATTTCATCCCATAGTCTACAAGCATTGATATACCAATCTTGTAAATTATTTTTCTGAGCTAATTTTGATAGACCCTCCTTCTCTTGCGCAAATGGGGCGCGGTTGTAGCGATTAAATTCCAGAATCGACTGTTTGAAATGCTCGAACCTAAGCGGTATTACAATAGAAAGCCAAAGATGAGTTCAAATGTATCCATATAATAATGATAATGTTCAAAATTTATGCATGCATAGATACATACATATAATGAATGTATTTGTATTATATTGCAACAATTTAAAAAATATTATCTTTACCGATAATGTTCCATTTCATATTTGTAATGAGGAAGCACATGATAATTGGTTTCAATTCTTGGTGTCCTTCCAGTCACCGAGGTAAAGTGTTTTTGAAACTCACTGGCCATTTCAGTTTGGTCCAAAAGTTCCAAGTTAGCTTTGTTGCAAACGTAAACTGGTTCTGGATATGAGCCTTCACCCAACGCAGAATCCTGTTTCATACGGATATATATATTGACTCTGATGTTAATAATATGTATTCTAATTCTATTTGCATAAAAAGAGAAGAATTTATTTCCGTTTTCCTTACCATTGTATGTATAATTTCTGCCGAGTTCATTAGCTGAAATACATTCGGCTCAAAAACATTTTCACTGACGACCAAAATGACATGACTGACCGACAATGCCCATCGAACAAGTCGTAAATTCCAAGTCTGTAATAAAAGAACACGTTTAAGCTTGACCATCTAATTTCCTTTGTCATTTTGATAACTTGGAAGTAAACTACTTCCTGTCATAACTATAAATAATTCATTCGAATCATACCACATTGGAGACTTCTAGAACACCTTGTTGTGATACCAGCGGGATAAGATCATTGGTAGCCGCTTGATTGTACACAGAACTCAACTCGATTAAAACAATTTGATCTTTTGTAATGTAAACGGAAGTTTGCATTTCCTCCTCTCGACTTCTCGGCGGAAATATTTTCCTAGGACCAAATTTGTCGTCATTTCCACCAGCCAAATAGGAGAGAATAGATGATTTACCTGAAAGAAACCAATATATTTACATGAATATGACTTTTGAAAAAGCTTTTAATCATTTTGACGCAATGAAAGTTTTGCAGGTTCAAAAATATCACTTTGTCGCATTTTAACGTACCAACATTAGGTCTTCCTATTGCCGTAATCACAAGATAATCCATGTTTCCTGTATAGTTATTGGCGTCATAATCGAAAGCTTTCCAAGGGCAAAGTTTCATTTTGGAGTCGATCAATGCCAAGGCCTGACCTCCAGGGAATTGGTAAGGTCGTTTCAACAGTTCTGTTACTGGTGGTGGTCCGACTAACTTGGTTTTCTGGAATAATGAAATTAAGTACAATATAAAAACGTTCAATTCAATTCAAACAGCATCTTCCTGAAATTAATTTTAGCTCACCTCTCCCCCAATCAGTTGTTCTCCACTCTCCTGATCTTTCTTAGAAGATCTCTGCAATATTAATGTAGGACCACCAGCGGCATTAGACGAATGAGACTTTGTTGAACTAGAAGCCTCTGTTAACCCATCAGCTGTAGAAGGACCTGTTCTAGAGTTAGAAGACCCACCGTTTCCTCCAATTAAAGATCCGGATGATTTAGCGTCAGGTCGTTTAAGTAAAACTATAGGCCCTTGTACAGGTTTCTCGGACGCCTCCTTATCCTTTTCTCGTCGCCTTTCCCTGTCCTCTCTCCTTCTTAGATCCCTATCTCGATCACGCCGTCTCATGTCACCATCCCCTTCCTCCCTGGATAGTACTTTCATAGTTCTTCCCTTGTCTCTTGAAGACATATTTCTTTATGATTACTACGTGTGAACAGACAAATAAAGTAATAGCAATTACGTTTGTATCATGTTACCCCTTGGTAAGTTAGTCACCATAAATTGTTAGAATAGAATCGCTCATCCTCATGCATTGCAATTTTGAGCAGTATAGCATCTAACGTTACTTCATTTGGGCAATGAATCATTAAGATCAACAGCCCATTGCATTGGCTGGCAATTTGTCAAGTACACTTTACTACAACGAAAACCATTCTTGTGTTTTTTTGGCATCATATAAAAGAAAATGAATGAATCACAAGTTTTAAATGCACGCACCTGAGCCAAATACAATGTTTTGAAGGTTATACAAAATTATGATAAAAGTTATAAATTGAATTTAACTAACCATGTATTCTTATGAAAACGATTAATCACACTGTGAGCATTTGAGTTTAAAAAATTCTTGTGTTCGTGCAGCAGTTTTTGTTTTGTTGTTTAAAAAACACGAAAATGCAAGGGAAAATATTTACATAATCATTGGGAAGACGATTTAGAAGGATGAAAGATACAAGTTTATTACCTTGTGCAATGAAAAAGACAAGTTTCGAAATGCCCAAAACCTTTCCTCCAAACTCTTCTTGCTTTAAAAAATCAAAGCTGTCGATCACAAATCACAACTAGCTATCTGGTTTTGCACAAGTTAACTCAGAAACACAAGATATAACTTTTAGTCTGCAATAGAATGTAACTTTATCTGCACTGCAAAGAAAATTAAATGCATGAAAAAGCACCTGCATGACACCTGGAAACCTAACAAACATCGTTCACCCATTTAGTTTTGGTTTGACTGACAAGCTGAATTTTATATGACATTGCATTCCCAACCAACCATCCAGTCACATGAAATCACATGAAAGTAAACAGAAGTGTAAAATTCGCGCTTATTCTATGTTTTCAATGTTTTTATGCAAGCCCATATTTTGGAATTCGTTCTACCTTTTATCCAAGTAAAACAGCGTTTAGAGGTAGGTTCACTTTGTTCGTTTAGCATGCATTATGCATGGCTAGGACTTTCAAATTGGAGTCATGAAATTATGTGATGATAGCACATAATATTATGGAGTTTAAAGTAGTGATATTGAAAGGGTGGGTGCTTCAGTCTTCACTTGGCTACTACAGTGCACTTTTAATTTTCCCATGAGTCATCAGTCATCATGCATCATAATAATTACTTGGAACAAAAAAGTAGATTTTTAGCAAACAAGTATTCTTAAAATGTGGTTATTTACACGTACAGCTTTCATTAAACACCAACTTCTTCAAAGCAATCAAGTTAATTTTTGTACAATAATTTTCTCTAATGTCTATACTCGATTGCAGCTGCATAATAATCCCGTTCTTCTGCGCTGGACAACATTTAATTTGTGGTTGTCTTTTCTACTGTAATTTATCCCTTTGCCCTTTTGTCATTTCCTCTGTGGGTATTTATGTGTTGTGAAGGAGCATCAACATCAATAATGACGACGATAATGAACATCCATTTCCTGTCACTTTTCATTTGTCGGTTTCTCAAGGAATATTACCATCTCACCATGCAAGCTCAGTGTTCACTCGTCCAAATCAAAATGCCTTGTACGTTTTACCTTTACCTTTTCTACGCATTCAACATTCATCCACATATCCACTTGGCTTTACAGAGCATCATACATACATTGCATTGCACTGCGCATCTAAATAAAGCACTTATTTTCCATTCCACCACCACCAACTTCCGTAGCTTCTGCCAAGAAAACCATCATTACACAACAATGAGTATTCTGACGATGAGTTATCAACAATCAAGTTCAAGTTTACCTTTTAGGTACTCTCCTTATTATTGTAGGCCAGCAGGCTATCCTTTTCTTTCCCTTTCTTTTTCCACAAGCAAAAGTATCGTTAGTCACGCTCTGCAACACCCACCGCACAAGTCAGTCTGGAAGGTGGAATAGTGAAATTTAACCCTTTACCTTTTCGCTCCTTTACCAAAAAAGATGCTGGTAGTATTGCGTGCACACGTTTGCACGTTACATCATCATAAAGAATCTTCCAATTCATTTCTCCCTGCCAATTTTATTCACAATTCCCTATAAAATTGCCAATGAGGTCAAATCAGTATGTGTTATATAAAGTCTTCCAGGTATAATCAGCATCATGTCAGCATCCCAACCTTTAATAGCATGACGCCATGTCACGTCGCAAACCTTAATTGGCTATGATCCATGATATCAATTCATATAACCATCCCCATGATCAGCCAGAATTCTATTTATAGAACTCTGTAGGAAAAGACGTCCAGGAAAAGAGGAAAGGCCAATAATAAATTTCCATTTTTAGCAGAAGAGCAGCAGCAATCATGCCTGGTCCTGTTCATAGTAATGTATCCTCTTGCAATCTATTTCATAACACATGTGGATAGGTATTCATATGGATATGTACAATCTAATATTAAAAAAGATGCTATAGCCTTCAGGCCTTTGCTTTCCTTTTAATAAAATAATAATAACAGAATTTTCCCCTTTATAAAGCAATGCTTCTGCTGATTTCGTGTAGTAAATTCAATTGAATCTATATCTGCAAGGTATTTTTATCATCGGTGGTCGGCCTGCAGAAGAAAATACACAAGATACTTGGCCAGCAGTATATCATCTTTTGTTATCATTTTCGAGGAAAATAGCAAAGAGTCCTGCTATTTTAAGAATATGACTTGAGACGAAGAGCCCTGATTCAAGTAGCCCCATAAATCCGTTGAAATCGGACTACAAGACTAACAAGAACAAGACAAGGATTTTCATATAAAAACTTCAGTTTTTTATTAAATGCTTCTGTCTGAAAACTGTTATATAACGTGTGAATTTTCTCCACTCAATAAAATATGCTTTCGATTTGCTCTTGCTACGTAATGAGATTTCGTGAGAAAATGAATGCGCACGTGTTGTAGTTATTGTGCTTGTGTAAAACGTAATGTTCCAGGAATCCAACTTCAGTGGCATCACAATAAAAAAATCATCTTAACATGCAATAAAAATATGAACTGAAAAATATTTTTATTGTAATTTTATTTTCCAAATATACTTTGAAGACAACGTAGCATTGAATTTTTACCGAATAGCGTGTTACACGCTTACTTTGTATTTTTTTGCATTCTGCTTTTATAAATTAAGCGTTTGAAGAGCTGCAATAAAAATTACAGATTTTACTGAAAAGTTTTACAGAATGTTTCATTTCTCCTTTCACGGCACTTTTCTCGATTTCTAACCCTAACCTATTATACCAGATATATTATGCTTATATTGTATATGTACCTGTAGATTTTAGTAATACATATAGATGGATGATACAAACACGAAATTTAAAAAATTATTATCCTAACCACCTCATTTATTTTTTGTGCTGGAATTTTCGCTGCTAACCGAAAATGTTTATTCTTGTACCCTTCAATATAAGTATTGATTAGTAAAAATTTTAATGAACAAAAGCTCACTAGACATTTCTTTTTCATTACTTTTCTTTCTTGTGCTGCTCAGTGCTCTGTAAAGAATAATTTGTACTTACACGCTTTCGTGTTAAAATTGTATAAAATGAAAATGACTAAACATGCTAAGAATTGGAAATTATAATGTATTCGGTAAAAAAGGAAAAGTGTAATAAGATAGGTTCGTGGCTTCAATATAACTGTGGATTGTAGATGAGTTTTTGTAATGCAAGACTTGTTATTACCGGATACTCATCATACCCATACTTCTCAACTGAAAAGACAGGGGGGGAATAGTTTTACTTCTTATTTCTGTAAGATATATAAATTATATCTATCTAATGCCTAACACGACATAATAGAAGATCAATATTGATATGATATACGATCATTATCGTTGTATTGTATAGCTTTGTATAGTTAAGTTAGTCGTGGAGCTGGTGTGCTGCGTGTTGTGTGGTGGTGGTCGTTGGTCATTCAGCGTCAGTAGTTTCAGTGTCATACCAAATTGCAATTCTGATGTGATAAAGATAACAATAAGCAAATAAAAATAAGCACACTGTTAGTGATGGCATGTCTATACACCTAACCGGAAAATTAGAAGAAAAAAGAAAGACGGCACTTTTTGTCGATAACAAATACGATATTCACAATCATACGTGTGAGATGAATTGTTTGATACTACTTTGTCATAATAATAACTGACGTGACAAAATACAAAAACATAAATTATTGGACATTTGATATTTCGTATTTGCTACTATGCGTGTTATTTAATAAAATACGACATAAAATATCTACACTTTTATCGTATAGATTGTTAGAATAAAAAATAAATAAAAAAACGTAATATGAAGTTAAACATTTGAATATGATACGATTAAAAAGTATATATCTCTTCTTGTACGTTTTCCTGTGATATAGTACATTTTACAATTTATGGTCGTTTGATATGATGCTAAAATGTTTCTGTTTAGTTTAACCTTGGATTGGGACTCTTTCAAGGTGATAGGAAGGATGGTAATACAGGTAGGTGTTAGTTAAGCGATAGTGTCGCAATTTGTTTCCTTAATACGATTGACATGCAATCAAACCATTTAACCTACCTTACTTAAATTTCGTTATTTCTACATTGAACAACCATTTTAACAGTTCATGGAAAAGAATTGGCAATTCAATGTTTTTTGGCTTAAAATGTTTTTAAATTTACATATGCAGAGAATTCAAAAATAAAAATATTTAAATAAATTGTGCGCTTTTCTAAATATAAAGCTTTTTATTTTGTAACATGATTCGTTAAAAAACAAGAAAGGACTAATCCTCTTTATTTTTGCATACTTAAATCTCAACTGAGTTCCTTGCTGTGGATTTTTTTTGTTGTGCAAAAAATCATAATTTTTAAATATATAACTTAACTACTTATTTACGTACCTAATTTTGCAAAGCTAATGTGTTTCAAAATATTGCATCACATGCTTATTGCTTCAGTCCAGCTCACATCTCAAGACAAAATATTACCAAGAGCTTTCTATGCGTAAACTCATCGAAAAACAAAGTAATTTAATTTCATTAGCACACTAACCATCCTACCATAGACAAAACGCACACACAAATTCATGTGCCTACATAGTATAAAATCTAATTATGCTAATTGTACTCAAAATAAATTACGCAAATCATTTTCCTGTACTTTACTTTTTTATCATCATCAGTTCGCCGCCGCCGTCATCGTCATGAAAAGTAAAAATATGTATCCTTACCTTTTTATCCGCTTTTTTATAATTTCTTATTTCCTACTTCCTCCCAGCTTGCCAGGCCACTACATGCATTTATAAGTCTCTCAGCAGCAGACATGCAAAATGTTGCAGACATTCTCCATTTCTTATTGCGTTTTTGTCACTTCGACTGTGCAATATATGAAATTAAATAGCACGTAAAAAATCCACATGCAAAACTTTTAATAACGATTCTCTGCAATGCACATTTGTTCACAAGTATGCATGCTTATTTAACCCTTTTCATATCCATCATCATATCAAGATTAAAAGTTAATGTCTGCTGAAGTCCTGTGTTGCTGCCTAATATAGTTCTCGACTATCTCCACACGATAACGACCCAAATAAGCACTGAAAATTCTACGATATCCTCAAAAAAAGTGTATTGCATAATTTATAATTTGATTTTATTGCACACATAGCATACATGCATGTCATATATCAACTTCATCCTCCATTTCTCCAAACGTCCTCTGGTAAATTTTATTCCATTAATCCCATCAAAAATCAAAGTAGATTGAAAAATACTTGCGTAATAGACATTAGAGCAAAGTATAGCCCTTTTTGCACAAAAAACTTTCCATTGATAGCCAAATTACTTACGTACGTGCAAGATGGATTGATTTTTATTACCAGAATATGCTATTAGTAGTATAATATTGATTGTGGCCAACTTCTCACTTTTTAAGCGACGATGATGTGATGACGATAAAAGCCATTTGCCACAACCAATTTGACTTTGATGTGAGAAAACGCATCTTTTTAAGTGTTTGTGAGGTGAGGAATATCAAAAATACGTACTCAGCACACATGTGTGTGAAATGTAAAGACGATGTGCGAGACGGACGCGTTGTGTATTGGCCATCATTCAAAACCTCAAAAACTCCAACATCAAAATCAAAACAAGAGGACCAGAGGGAACTCACAATTTTGACGGATTGGACAGTCCAATTTGGACTCATAAATTCTATTTTTCCTTTTACAGCAGCGCAGCGGTAACTCAACCAGCATCTCTCCATTGCTTTATTCCTTATCATAATAATTATTAGCCAAAAAAGCATCTAGAAAAGCTCCACGCGTTAGTCAAAAAACACACAAAATATTTCTAGTGTTTTCATAATTTGTGTAGTAAAGCCCTGTCGCTTTCAAAACTGTCAACATTTGTGTTATAAAGGTACTGAATTGAAGATGCGCCTGATTTTCTACATACATTTTCAAGTCAGATTATAAAAGCTATTCATGAAAAAAACATCCGTAAATGTATAACATATTTATTTATATTGATGCCATTGATGGCATCCCCATTTTGTCCTAAGTCAATTTTCTTGAAGGGGAGAAACGAAACGCGATACAAAGTGGACAAATAAAAAACCAGATTGCCTCTTGTATATTAAATTACACTCGGTAAAAAATAAGATTTCATCTTATCTGCCTTTGCATGTTCGGTTGTACTACTTCCATCTACCATCACTTGATTTGATATGATATGAGCATAGTATCAAAGAGTTGAAAGTCTCAAAAGAAAGAGTAGCTAGACGAGCACATCTAAACGTTACACGTATGTAGGTATTATGGTAGATCATATTATGGTATTCTGTGGAAATAAAGTAAAGCTACTACTTTGCTTTGCTTGCTTCTTTTTTACAAGCGAATGTTACATTGAAATTCGACATCTATATAGCAGAACAACCACTTGCTAGCAACATAGGATATTTTACCATCATGTAGCTTAATGAAACGCTGGGGCTCCTCTTCGTGTCTCTCATGCTATCCCATGCAACTTTCTGTTTCTTTAGTCAAGCAACAACCTGCTAAGCGTGCGGTCGGTCATTGTCAGTAGTTCTGTTGTGGATGTGCGTTAATTTTTTATCAGTCTTCTTCAAAAATAAGCGTCAGTACATTGCATACACACATGGTGTTGTATACCTAAGAAAAATATTTTTCCAGTGAATTGCCGAGTGTGCATGTGAGAACGGAGTTGGTGAAGAATTCACAAATTATGTGACAGGAAAAGAAGGAAAAGCTCTGTAATAAGTGTTGTGCGTGGGAAGATTTTTTGGTGGATTTGATTACAGGTGTATCACTGTGAACGAAAGAGAAAGGAAGTTGTTTACTAGCTGCATATTATACAAATTTTCGTGAAAAAAATTCTTAAGAAACCGAAACGAATTTTCTAGCGATTTTCTCCAGTTTAATAGATGTTAATAGTTCGAAATAATATCAAACCAACAACTTTGATAAATATAATTTCTTCATTTGAAAAGCAGCTTTTCCTGTAAAACAAGTGTGCACACTTCGTAGTTGTCAAACAATCTTGTGGAATAAAATTACATTGGAATTTGGATCCTAATAAACAGGTATTTAAAGCGCATTAAAGTTATACACGTAGTTTAAAATGCATACGTATTTATACCGTTCGTGTTCACCTGCACGTATGTATTATTGCAATCAGAAAACTCACTTGCCTTGGAGTATGGTGGGTCCTCCTCTCACCTTCACCTTCCGAAAAGACACACACATTAAAATAACACAGGCATGTCATGACACACAGGTATCCATAATAATCTTCTGGTTGATCAATTATCCGCTTTTTATCCACTGCTTGTCTTTGACAATAATCACATAATGTAACCGTTCATGTAAATTACCTGTGTACTTATGCATCTAGTTATTGGTTATGGAAGCTAAGTTTGATGGATGGATATGAATTTGAAGGTTACGGCAAAACGGCAATGGCAAAATTAGTTGAAACGCTGAAGACTGCACTTACTATACTGCAATCACTTCACACAGCAAATCAACAAACAACACGTCGAACCTAGTCAACACTTTAAAGAAATACAAGAACTAGGCGTTATTCGACATTCACTTTTTTCAGGTATACATTAGAAGCAAGAAGTGTTTTGTAATCTTAATTGTTTTTCTTCGTGTATTCCAATTCTAATGCCAATATCATTTTATACATTACCTCCTTGTGTCTCAGCTCATTATCAACAGAGAGAGCTCTAGAGTACAGATCAAACAAGCAATTTGTTCCCAAACTACAATTTTCTAGTCTGCAGCAAGCGGATTTATGTTTACTTCCAGTAAATCTTTTTAACATAATTATTCCTACAAGATAGCCACCCTCGCCAGTACAAAAAACACACCTTAAGACAATTTACGTAAGAAGGCATTCTAAATGACAAGCAAGGTGAGAAGAGAGGCTTGCATTGCAAATTAGGTAATTAGGTATTGTAATCTTCCATGCAAACTTATGGTGCATGAACTATGAACAGGGTTTGTTACCCGACGCCGTCAAATCAAACTTCGTGGATATATAGAAGCCTTTGGCCGTCTGTGGGGAAGTTTTTATTGCGTAAAACATAATTGCAGAGGATACGCCAATTTCAACAATTTATGATTTGAGTTTCATAAGTAGACGTTACAGGATTTGATAATTTTTGCTACTTTAGCTCTGCAGCAAAATATAAAAGTATAATATAATTTCAACAAAATCCAAACTTGTATACTTGGTCAGTTCATTTGAGAATTCAACAGGTCAGTTCATTTAAATGGGCAAGTATTTAAAAATATCAACTTCTCATAATAAATTGTAACTTTTGGCTAGATTGACTCATGACTTTTGTGACTGCAACAAGTAAGAATGAGTCTCAACTTGGCAGCGAGAGTATTTTTTTCTATGCACATTTGCAAGCTCAACGGATAAATCATTTAAGTCATTCTTTGAGTAGCAAAAACTGCAACGGTATTTTTTGTGAATTTTTTTAATTTATTTTTATTTTTATTTTTAAAATTTTGTGAGTAGATTTTTTGTCACTGTCACTTGACTAAATTTAATTTGTCATGTAACAATGAAAATGTGCACGATGAGCTCATAACTTTTCCAACATGATCTCAGCAGGAACAGGTGTGATACTATACTAATTCGCAGCGGCGAACGCAACAATGCTGCTACTTATAATGTTGGCTTATTTTTTACCGCACAGCAACTGCCAAATACCGCTTCTCTGGTTATTCCTTGTTTCTGCTCGACTTTACCAATTGGCAGTTATGCGGTTGATGACTTTGTCTCTTGTTTTGTTATTGCACGGATTTTTTTCTGAAGCCTCTCATAATTGTATTTACAATTTTCAAGTTATATTATCCATATATCGGAGGAAGAAATGGCACAAGAAAAATACAAATGAAAATGTGAGTTGGGATGAAGTTTTTCTACTCATAAGTACGTATATTCCGTTAAAATTCCTTCTGACAATCTTTTACTTTAAAGTATGAGCTGTACAGTACTCATTTTGTTTTCTTTTGAAGCAATAAAATAAAAAAATATTCGCTGAGCGTAATAATAGCACCTTATTCACCTTTTTTGTTATAAAGGAAGAAAAATGAGGGATAGCAAAATGTTAATATGACAAGACAAGAAAACACTTTAAACTGCCAATTTGTGTGTAGAAAAGAGTTATTCTTTTCATTTTGTTTGGCTTCGCGTTAAACCGACATTCGTTACAAAAATGATTTTTAAAATAAAAAATATACGGTGATAATGCGAAAGAAACAATGGAGCAAGTTTCAAGTTTATTGAAAAGAAAGAGAAAAAACATGACTTTAACCGAGATCATGAGTAGCCAAGTTGGACGAACGGTTAGCCTTCTCGATGGTTCTCTGTTCTCTGACAGTTGTTACAGGTTCAATACCTGAGGTACTCGTACAAAAATAAAGGAATGGGAGTTTTTATGAG
>JAQFXM010000419.1:0-51944 GCA_034693345.1 Entomobrya multifasciata
ACAGAAAGGTAAGGCATGTACTAAAGTATGCGTGTGCCAAAATTTATGGGTTTTGGTTCGTTAGTTAATTAGGTAGTTAATGTTGGAATAAAAAGTTGAAATTTTACAGAAAGGTAAGGCATGTACTAAAGTATGCGTATGCCAAGATTTAAGAACTTTGGTGCCTTAGATAATTTTTGATAGTAAATGCTTGCATAAAAACTTCTTAATTGCGTCTTGAAGATAAATATGTAATTACCTGGCTGTGTTGATTTTTCGAACTCATACCAGGTTGCAAAGTCTGCAAGGCAAATGTCCTCCATATCAATGTTGCGCTGCACATAATGCTCAAGGAGGCCCTTTGCAACAATATCCGTACTTCCTTCTTCAAGCTGAGCAAGTTCTTCTTGGGGTTTCAATATTCTCACTCTTTCATCCGGAGGAGAGGTACTCACGTAAACGACGTCACGAGTTGATTGCGTGTTTGGATATCCCAAAACAAAAGCTGCTGCTTCCTGTGCTGACATTTCATTTCCAGTTATAAGAATTTTGCAATAGTTTTTTAATTTTTCTTTCACAGTTAAATTGCCATTCCTAGCATCTTCTGCTGCTGCTTTAAGTAGTTTGGAAACGCCGCTTTCTGATTTCAAAATATATCCTACGCAGTACCTTGCGCATGCATACGCATCTGTTACAAATTGGATGTCGATATTTGCCTCCCATTCATGAAGAATTTTAGAGTTGTACTGATTCACATAAATCGCATTGGTGTCCCTCTTTAGAAATGGAGTTACTCTTTTAATTGAGCTTCTGATCGCTATTAAGTAGTCCTCTCTTGTTAGGTTTAATGACATGAGAAAATCTTCAAATGGAATTATTTCCCTAAAGTTCTTCGTCATCTCAACCAGCCTTTCATGAATTACACGGTGGTTGTTTTTTGCTTTTTTCATTTCTTCTGCAGGCAGAGCTGGAGGTAGGGGCTGAAGGATCATTGTCCTATCCATGGGGGGCTTGGGAAATCCAAAGCGGCATCTGTCTTTACCTTTTTGGCTTTTGTAGCAGGTTGGTGAATGGTTGTGTAATTGATAAGCTATCAGTTTTTCCATTACGCCGGACTCATTGCGCTCACAGGTGATAAAGCGGTCTATGAAGTCTGCACATTTTGTCCATGACTCGGGATCATCTTCACTATAAGTCGGAGCATCTTCCAGCCAGTAGAACCCATGAATGTGCGGTGATCCTCTCATTTGGAATTCCATTCTGGTGAAGAAGTCTGTCACTTTGTGAGGTGCAAAGATTCCATTCGGTTTCATGATAAGGTGGTTGAGGAATGCACGAAATCGATGATCAAAATGAGTCATGCAAGTTACTGGATCATTTCTGATCATCTCACAGATCTCCTGGTAGCTAAGGTCTGCTGCATCAGTCTCTGAAATGTCCACGTTATGCAGAATTTTTTTGAGCATTATGGCTAGTTCAGTCCACTTTGTTTCTGCAGCAGACAAAGTGAGAAAGAATGTACACTTTCCATACTGTCGCACCATGGCCATCACGTCCTTGGTCTTTTGCTGCCAATACGGTGGGGACGACCGAATATTTTTAAAGACAGAATAGCCCTCGTCTTTCCTGATCAATCCTTCAAGCGTTCCAGGTCGTTGGATTTCCCCAGCAGTAAGATTTTGACTTGAAGTAGTTTTTCGGAGACATATTTGAAGAGCATTGTAAATTTTTTCAATCCTAGACTTATTCATTGCATAAAGCAGGTGCTCCACCGTACAAGCCCTTCGATCATACATTCTTAGCTCGGATTTAACAATATCAGTGTATGAAACTCGAAGACCTTCGGCGTATGTTCTGAGATGACCACAGTATATCTTTGGAAAGGAAATTTCTTCGGCACGCAAGTCTTCGTAAAACGGAATGGGTCGATGTCCTTCTCCAGGGGCAATGGCGACTCCGGGCATCGTGTACAGCGTTTCCTTATCGTTAAAGAGAAGGGTCTGTTCAGCTGCAATATTTGGCATTGCTTCTGCGGGTAAATCTGCAATAATTTAAATACATGCATTTTTATATACGTTTCTATTGTAAATATATGCAAGGACTGTCATAAACACTTGAAATTAAATTGATAAATACTATGTATCATCATACCTTCGTCTTCGCCGTTGATTACATCATTTTTGTTTAGCATGTCGTCGTTGGTTGAATTAACGATGAAGTCCACTTTTTCATCTAGAAAATAAAGTTTTAATAAATACTTGAAAAGAAAATTCAAATGTATTCACTTCAGTTCGAAAAATTGTTTTAAGTGATGTATTTTATACCTTCTCCGCTTTTTTCCCAGTTGGGAGACAAACCTACGTTTTGTTCAATGTATGCTGGAGTTGTAATGAGGTGTTTTGCAGCTTGATATACCGCTTGCGGACGTATTTTCTCCCACATGTAAGGTGTTTTGTCTCGCAGTCGCCTCATCAACTTCACCTGAACCACCGATGTTTCATCAAATCTTCTGGGTAAAACATTTGCGACAACATCCAAGTCGTTTTCAATGTTGACAACGCAGCCACGTAACGTTGATTGTCTCTCTGTTCCAACTAGTCTGATATTCATGAAAGGGATCCTTAATGCTACCAGCCGTTCCTCAAGTGGTGTTAGGACCTTTAGCACATCTGGTTGATCCGGAAAAGCAAAGCCGTTCGTTAAAGCTAATCGAGGAACGTTTTCGTTCCTCACTGCTTTCGAGCACGTCTGACACAACCGGTGTGGAGTTTGTTGGACAAAGTAGACTTTGGCAGCTAAGTCTTGCGTTATATTGTTTGGGCTGACTTTTGAAATTGGTGTGACTTTTGTTATGGATTGTTCATAACCTAGCTGACCACAACACGAACAAATGGCTGATGGTGCTGCATTCTTTTTATCCCGGAATTCTATTTGGAGATCTTCGTAAGATTTGGCGTTTGGATCCCGCTTCACTTGTTTTGATGCAGTGTTTCTTGCTTGCTCTTCTACTCTGACAGCAGGATTTTGCCTAGTGACTCGATGGGCAACAGTGTTGCGAGCTTGCTCAGCTTCCCGTACTACTGGATTTTGTCTGGTGACTTGATGGGCAGATGTATTTCGAGCTTGCTCCACTCTTCTTACAGCAGGATTTTGCCTAGTGACTTGATGGGCAACAGTGTTGCGAGCTTGCTCCTCCCTTCTTACAGCAGGAGTTTGCCTAGTGACTTGATGGGCATCAGTGTTGCGAGCTTGCTCCTCTCTTCTTAAAGCTGGATTTTGCCTAGTGACTCTATGGGCTGCGGTGTCTCGAACTTGCTCGACTTTCCTCACTGCTGGATTCTTTCGAGTGATTCGATGTGCTGCGGTGTCTCGAGTTTGCTCAACTTCCCTTACTGCTGGATTCTGTCGGGTGATTCGATGTGCTGCGGTGTCTCGAGCTTGCTCCTCTTCTCGTACAGCGGGATTCTGTCTGGTGACGCGGTGGGCTGCGGTGTCTCGAGCTTGCTCATTCTGGCGAAATTCTGGATCTTCTCTTTGGAGACGTTTTCTTTCTCTCTCCTCTCGCTGCACTTGCTCTACGGATTTTTTCCTCTTCGGTCCCATTATCCTGTTAGCAAAATTGTTTTTAATTAATAAAATTGTTAATATTTTTACGTTAGTTTTAATTAGTTAAATTTGCTCTACAATTTCAGATGTCACTTTTTTTCTAAAATAGTTATAGGATGTGTCAGCAGATCTTGCGTTCTCCGATGTTTCTACTTTGTAGATGTTTTGAAATTTGCAGCTCTGAGTCTAGCTAAATCTTTGACGAATTTCTAATTTCGTAAGAGATGACTAATAAAGATAAGAGATCCACTACGGGGATAAATTATTTGTAAATATTTTTACATCTATTATTTTTTAATCATAATGACGTAATACAATTTACAGAATAGCTATTTATTTTTCTACAACTTCACATTGACTCTCTCACCGCTCAACGTAAACTGACTTGTCGTTCCTTTCTTTCGTTTCTTCACTTCTTACTCAAGCCTGATGATAGGTGTGAGTAGCTCTACAGTCTACATGCTTCTTCTCATGAATACACAATCATTTATACGACTTGCACGGTCTATTACGTAATTTTTAAAGCCATTACGAAATAGTACGTATACGTATTGTATAAGTACGTTTAAGGTTCTTTAATTTGTAATCTCAAAACACAATGTCAGGTCATGTTTTGGGTCAATGAAGGCCATATACGGGGTCATTTTGGGTCATGTCTGGGGTCATTTGAGGTCATATCTGGGGTCATTTGAGGTCATATCTGGGGTCATTTGAGGTCATGTCTGGGGTCATTTGAGTCATGTCTGGGGTCATTTGAGGTCATGTCTGGGGTCATTTGAGGTCATGTCTGGGGTCATGTCTGGAGTCATTTGTGGAAAAGTGTGGGGTCATTGGAGCTCAAGTATGGGCCCTTTAAGTACAATTTATGGCAATTTTGACAAGTTTCAGGTCCATAACGTTTGACCCCGTTGACCTTTTGGGGTCAATTTTTGTGGTGAAGGAGGTCATGACCCCAGGTACCCTTGACCTAAGTTTGGACCAAATCGGTCAATGCGTTCTCGAGTTATTGTCCGGACAGACAGACAGACAGACGGACGGACGGACGGACGGACATCGTGAAGTTAATAAGTGGCTTCGCCACTTAATAAGCATGTGTATAAAAATTAGGCACTTATCTAAAAAGAATAAGTGGTCATCAGTCAAAATCAATCAGTTGGAATGAAAGATCAATGGGTATAATGACAAAAGAATAAAAGAAGATGGTTAAGAGTGATGAGATGATTTGATGTGATGGAATGTTAAGCGTGCAGTTGCAGGTGACATTGACAATCATTTTTTGGTCATTATAAAAAATTTAAATGATTTAATCATAATCCTCATCTAGCTCTCAAGCTTGACAGAGGATTTTTTAACATAGCAATCCAATTTAAGTGGACATTGTAATATTTTTTCATTGCTTTTGTTTTAGAGTGAGTGTATATCCAGTGACCATATGTGCTCATCAAAGTGTACAGAGGAATGTTTTGGCATGCATTGTTACTTGCAAAAGGCTTGTACAGTGATACAGCACATTGTTTTTTTAAAAATGATTGGCACTCTCAACACGACTATTATTTTTTGCATGCGGAAAAAAAAATGGTAAAAAGTGTTAAAAATATAATGATCATTTTTTTAATTTTTATTATTATATAAATCCACTTCCGCTTTTTTATACTATTCTTCTTCTTTAAGTGGACATTGAAAACGCACTTCCGGTTTCTATTTCCATAGACCATATCAATATTTAAAGATAAGATGTGACATTGAAAAGTGTATTAAACCCAGGACGCATCAAAATTAATTTTTGTATTTCTTAAAAAATATTATAATGTCGCATTTGTTTGAGTGACCACGCAAAAATTCTCCAGTTACCCCAAAATTCATTCAGTTTAACTAGTTAAAGGTTATCTTTAATGAAATGGAATAGTAAATTTACAGCATACAATATTGGATAAAAATGGGTATGTAATATTATTGTAAGGCAGACATGCAAGTGTAAAAAATGCTACATATTCAAGTAGAAATGCCAGTGTAAACCGGCCATATAGCCAACACAGCAACGTAAATTCCGATACCCTGATACTGGCACTGGTTCTGGTATACAAATGGATTGACGTACAGCGAAAAAGCAAAACAAACCAATACACAGATGACTATACTTGGTTTGTGAAGTTTGCTGAGAAAATTTGCTATATTTAATTTTTAAAGTAATTAAAATAATTATTTAAGTAGACACAATGGACTTTAATCTTCCTGAGCCTCCTCCGCCCCCACCTGCAGTTATTGAAGAGGAGGTGGAAATAGCAGCTGAGGACGATGAAGATGAGGATGATGAGGAGGAGGTGGACTTTAGATTGTACACCGGTTCTGGAAAGGATGCACCTCCAAGTGGAGCGATTGGGGGAATGGTCAGTTTTAGAGAGCAGCAAGGGGGAGGAAGGGGAAGTGGGGGTGGTGGAGGTGGGGGGATTGAGATTAGAGGGGGCAGTGCAATGGGTTATGCGGAACTTGATGGGAGTTTTACAGCGGATGAGGATATGGATACAAGCAAGGAAGACAGTGATTTGGATAAGAATAATTTAAGTACGGATAGTGATGAGCAAGCACCAGTGTTCCAGGTTCCTAGTGCACCGCCGCCACAGCCGACCCAGCAACAACAGAAGGGGGCTTCACAAAGTGGGACCACGGGTACAGCTCCAGGGTCGTCGTCGGGGTCGACCTCAAGAACTTCATTTCCTTTTCCACCCACACAAGTGCAACATGCTGGGAGAGTTATGATGATGGTGAGTTTTAATTAGCAATTAAAAATCAAAGAAGATTAGTTCTGTGATTTAATTAACTATTTTTTAAATTGAAGTACTCCAAAAGTAAAAAGGAACTGGAGGAGGAAGATGAGCGGGAAAAGATGCAGTTGTTGGTCAGCAATTTTTCAGAGGAGCAGTACGATCGGTACGAAATGTTTAGAAGGTCAACTTTTCCAAAGGTAAAAGTTAATTTTAAAATTGAAAGTGATTGTTAATTTTTTGAGATAATTATGGCAACTACTAAGACTTTAATGGGTGGTCTTAATTGTGGTTTTATAGGCAGCAATTAAAAGACTGATGCAAACAATAACAGGGAACAGTGTAAGTCAAAATGTGGTAATTGCAATGTCGGGAATTGCTAAAGTATTTGTGGGAGAGGTTGTGGAGGAGGCACTGGATGCCATGGAGAGAATGGGGGAATCGGGACCTTTGAAGCCGAAACATTTGAGGGAGGCAGTGAGAAGATTGAGGAGTGCGAGGTGCTCGATACCCAGGTCAAATACGAGGAAATACAATCCTTTTCCTTTGTAAAAATTACAATATAAGGTGGATAGGGAAAATTTTCAAGAAAAATTTGAAAATTGTGACGAGAAAATTTGTAAAAATAAGTTATAAAAGCAGTTTTTTATTCTAAAACTAAATAAATATAATTTGTATCATGTATAGCCATCTCATAATAATTATAGTTAAGTTTTTGATTAAAGTTTACAGTTTAATAAATAAGGTGGTAAATGGTTTTTTGTTAAATAAATGTATTTTTTTTTCAGTCGAAATCATCTCGAATATTTATTTCAAGAAAGTATTTTCCCCGAGCACTGTAAAATTGAATAGAAATTTCATTATATGAATATATATATTTTTAATTAACATTTTAAATGGTAATTATATTAATTGACTTTTTACGTTTGTGGGCAGTACTCTCCGAAGTCTACGGTATCCTCACAGTTTTGTTTGCAGACATTTAGGTAATCACGCCAGGAAGGGCACTTGCAAGCGAATACTTTTTCACGACCTTGGCGAATGGAATGGGTGAAGTATTCAGGTGCTCGGGAGTGTCCACAAGAGCCTGCAGCACCTTTCATTTAGTTAATTGGTTTGGGACAAGAAATAAAAATACCCAATAAATTGTTAGTTTTCCCAGAACCAGAAAGCAAGTTAGTTTGAAATTTTAACCGCTGAAGAAATTTGATTTTTTTGGAGTACTCACCAGAAATACTGCGAGCAAAGGAACGAAACGTTTGAAAAGGATTATCATAGTCACTTATTTTAATACAATTAAATTGGTAACGTCCACCATTAGCTAAAATAAATCAAAACATTTTAGGTCAGTTTTCGGATTAATTATTCAACGTAGGTGCAATTGTAATTAAATTTGTGTTGTTTTTTGGAAATTTCCTTACGATAAAAGTCCACATGTCCAATATCCTCGTAAAGACCCAGTCTACTTGAATGAATAACATCTACAAAATCTGCATCAGACTTGTCAAGTCTTCCGTCGTTAGCTACCCGGGTATACATTGGTCCGGCAGGGTCCAGCCCTGTAATTCGACCAATTTTTTGTTGGCGTTTTCGCTCAATGTATTGACCAGTGAAACCGGAAACTGCAGGAAAATTTGAACAATTTTTTTCATGAAAATTTCACAATATTATAGATTTCGGGTATTATTTTGTTAGATTGCGTGGGCGTATCACGTACCATGAGCTCCCAAACTGAATCCAAGAATATGCACTTGTTTTAAACTGCTTATTAGCCCATTATCCAATAAAAATAGAATAAATTTGCCAATGTGCTCGCCAACCATTGGAACTTGGTCGACAACAACGGGATAAAATACGTCGGCTTGTGTGCGTCGTGGTACGGCGGGGGTGGAAATTTGACCCCAGTCTACGACAACTATGTTGTGTTCTGTGTTTTCAAGATAAGCTAAAAAATAGAGAAAATTCAACTGATTAATAATTTGACTAAATAACAAATAATTAAGTATTATGAAATGCCATACCATTTTTCATATCTCGAGGAAACCTTCGACCTGTCGAATTATTATTAAAGCCGTGTATCAAAATTTTGATGGGCTTATCCCGCCTAAAATTTGTATCGTTAAAGTCTCGTGTATCCCCTAAAAATAGTTCGGTGTACTTATTTGGGTCCCTAATTAAAAACAAATAAGTTTTAAAAAATTCTTAATAGTTAATTTTGTTTTTTATAAATTTGAATTAGATTTTTTGTACGTACAGTCGTCTATGAAAAAGGAAATATCGAATATCCCTTGGATCCCTCGAAACCAGTCTAAAGCCATTTGTAGGACTTGAGGGTCCACTAGTCCCTTGAAAAGTTACTCGATCTCCGGTCACTACAGATTTTAAACCGTGGCCAATATTTGAGAAAAATTTTGTCAGATCTTGAGTTCCTTTAAAATAATTTCATAGTACAATACATTTTGTTAGAAACGTTAGATTAGTCAAGCGAATACTTGCATGGTTAGTATGATTAGTTCTCTATTTAAAAAGTTGAACTATTAAACTAACTAATTAACTTACCAAAAAATTGTGGTGTCGGATTTACCGTCGAAATAAACAATAAAAATACACTGAAAACTGAACTATAATTAATTCGATATTTTGTACTGCCACCCATTCTGCTAATTTTCTGTACTAAATTTAATTGCACAGTAAAAATTAAATAATTAACTAACTAATCATTTTGTTTCGAACATTCTTTAATGGAAATGTTGATCTGATCCAGCCGACATGCCATTCAAAATGCAGCTGAGCTCGTGAAACGGAAAAATCCAGACTAGAGAGCCGCGAGCTTCGTTACGTTTCTCACTGAGCTTGTTTCCTTTTTGGATAAAATGCATGCCACCATGCCAGTGAATTAAATTGTAATTAAAATTATAAAGCAAAACATGTTTACTTGGCTTCACTTTTTTTAATGTGACCTTACACATAGATACGTTGGACGTTTGGCTCGGCTCGCACACAGAGGCACGCATGCATACGCACAGGTGAACTGGTGGAGGTGAATGCTGCGAATAATTTAATCGTAATCACACTCATCCTTTTTGCACACCTGTGCTTAAGGGAACCTCCATAACATAATGGGAAACATACATAAAAAATATATTCGCAATCTCCGGCTTAAATGCTTAAATTTTTAAGTAAAATTTTTTATACAAAATTGTTTTGCTGGATAATTTAGAATTTGGAGTTATGCAATTTTTTGTTGAGTATGAAGTGACATCATAATTGAAGGACCCCTTAATGTACCTTTAATGTATATTATTTTTTTAATGGTAGATATATTTATGCTGACCTCTTCTTTTTTGTTCATGAACACCACTTGCATTAAATACATAGACATGTAGCATTTTCATGTATTTTTTTCTGCACAATTGCTTCTCTGACTTTGTTCTTTTAAAGTTAAAAAAGTTAAATGAACGTCAGTCAGTAAGGCGTCAATTAGCTTTTTATGGGATGGATGATAGTGGTAATGCGTGCGTGATGGGACTAATTCTTTCTTGTACGCTGTACGCTCAATCAAATTAAGAACGCTTGTGATCACGACGATGCACTTTTTTAAGAGTTTTTAGGCAGGGATACTTAATGATTATTTGTAACGTTTGTAGAAGTTTATTAATAGTCAGTCAGACATTTGTGCCCTCCAAGTGGGGATCTACAGAATAGTTTATTGTTGACTTGTTCGAGAAATTTGTTTACGGCTTTTAAATTTTGACGTTTTTTCTGAGGATTGTGTATTTGTAGACTTTTAAGACTTGCAGAATATTCGACGACGCCAAAAATACCTCAAACTCGAACAAAAAATGGCCAAATATACAAATGACATAAATGTGTAAATGAAAATGGCTAAAAAAAGAAAGGATTTTGTTTACTTTGTTAAGCTGGTTAGTCTATTCCATAAACGACAAGCTACGCCCACGCAATAAAAAATTGTGACACAATGACAAGTGATTGTTGTCGTTAGTAGTCGTCGTGTTGTGATCATGAACAAAAAATTTATGGGATGATTAGGAATATTCAAGATCTAAATAAGAAACTTGGATTGGATGGTTGATGCAACTTGTATTAAGATTACTTAAATTATTTTATTGGATGCGTGGGTGGGAAAATGGGTTGAGGTAGCTTAGTTGATATTTATAGTACATTACAGAACTATGCATATTTTTTTGGAATAAGCCGGATTTGTAAAAAAAGAATAACAAAAATAAAATGTTTTTATGGACTTTTATATGGGAGGTGTGAAGAAATCAATTAGGATTCATGATCAGCAGATCACATTCTCATAGTTCATCTTTATGAATCATATGGAATTTTTTAATGCTGTTTCATGGTTTGATAGACTTGTGCAATCAAATAAGAAATGGTCAATTGTATCATAAATTCATAAGTTATGTTACGTGTAGAGTTGTACCTTGTAAAAACACCTGAGATGAAGGTTGAAGGTGGTATGGTACAGGTGCGCTACTGATAATTGTATAATTTTTTCTCACGACGGCGATTTGTCGAGAGTATTTTGTTGAGAGATTGAGATGTTGGGTGAAGATGTGGTTGGCTGACTAGCTGGTTGGTTGGTGATTCATGATCAGAATTTAATGAGTTGGATAAAAGGGTTAATTTAATGCAAATGCAAGAAATCTTGGCATTGACACTGAAAAATAAAGTGTAAAATGAATTTTTGAAAGGATTTTTTTGGTTGGGTTGATGATAATTTTGGTCTGGAGAAGAATTACCTTCCATCCTTCCGGATTTCATATAAATAGTTGTAAAATTTTATGATAGCTTTAAATTCAAGAATAGGAAGGAATACAAGTGCAAGTGATCATTAAAAAATTATGTAATGATTAGGGAAGAAGGTGTAGCTTTTGGCAAGGGAAATTACGCTATTTAAGACACCAAAAATTTAATGAGCAGCCAATATAGCGGTTTTGTAGTGTTTTTTTGGTGGCCTTGGCCTAATGACCACAAAAAGTATTATAGCGAGATGGAATTTGCCAAGAATACATCCATATTCTTGGCACATGACATTATTTACTGATTTTAATTTTCTAATGCGAAATAAATTGAAATTTAAACTTTAATTATCATCATTATCGTTAAGATAACAAAGTGATAGAGGAATGGATGATCTAGTTGTTAATATAATGTCAGATTTGGGCGGAAATTTAAATAACGGTGCATAAATTACACAACAAAACAGTTTATTTTCATTTTCAGTTAAATTTAAAATTATTACTTAAAATAATTGAATTCATTTTGAAATACATAATTTATGAACGTCCCCTTAAATCCCAGAAAATTCAAATCACTGCTAGATACCTAGTTTACCCATATATGCCTGTTGTAGACCACTATTTTGTTCGATTCCGAACTCTGCTCGCTATGCTGATATAATGACGATGACGATGCTTTCGAACAAAACATGACTCATCACTTTCACTTCCTGTTTATGTTCGGAAATCACATGTTGGAAAGAATTTATCAACTCCAAAACAATATACGTAGCAAAAATAGATATCTTAAATTTCAGATTTAGTAAAATAAGTGATTCTATTTTTTTTTAATGGGTGACCCAACTACATTATCGATGGAACAAGAGCCTGATAACCATCTAAAAAGCTTATCAATGGAATTTGAAACTCAAAAATATCCAATATCCCCAACCACCTTAGTTGAATCCGATAAGTTCCGTAAAATATTCACTGAATTTGTGAAAGATATTGAAAAATATACTGGATTTCAGCATGTAAACCTGTGTAATTGTAAAGCCATTTGGTTTGAAGGACCTCAGTCTGAAGAATTAAATAAATTGACAGATTTGTCGTCATCTTTGTTTCCATCAGCAACTAAAATTGAACAAGCACCTGATTCAGGCACCTCCCCTACATATTTATGTATATCCAAAGAAATGTATCAATGTGCCCCGTTACCCCAGTGGCTAGAGGACCGGAAGGGTCTTTTTCTTCATGAACAGCAGATAAGCCATATATTGCTTCAGGTAGTCTCCGGTATTTGTAAGCTTATTGAAAAGGGCTTATTATGCTTACTACCTTCGAGCTTATCAGAAGTACATTTAATTTTGGAACTATCGGGAAATCTCATAAATGCTCCAAATTTTATGCCAAGTGTAAAGTTGTCTTGTGGAAGTGTTCCTCCAGCTTATCTTGGAGTAGATCAAGCTTCGGAACCTGCAGAGGACCTACAGACACCTTCTGCAAAAAATCAAAATTTTATATCTCAAATTTTTGAAAAATTAACAGAAAATTTGGAAAAATCTGAAAAACTCAAATTTTTCGAGGAAGAAATATCGAAAGGAAATTTGTCAGATTTAATTAAGGCCCTTCAAGCACCTGCGCAAGGAATTCTCTTTAATGTCAATCTACCATGTAAACAATTTTTGGGAAGGGTAGATCTTGAATTAAAAATTTTAGAAGAAAGTTTGCTACGTACACAAGCACCTGATTCAGGTACTTGTACCAAAGTGGTAATCATCCAAGGAAAATCAGGGACCGGGAAAAGTGAACTAGTTAATCAGCTCTGTAATAAGTTAATTAGCTTACAATCGCAATTAAAATTAAATATATTTATTTTCAATTGTGAAAGTTCGGATAGCTTAACTGCTTCAATTTATCAATTTTGTGAGGAGATCGGCGGGATTCAGACAAGTGATTTCACTGGAAATTCAAAATTGCTCAAGGATATCTTCAGAGAAATGCTTATCAAGTTAAGTGAAGGTGATGAAGATAAGCTTTGTAAAACGATAAGCGTGGTTATCTTTGAAAATTTGGGGAACAACGGGGAAGGAGATGGGTTATCTGAGGAGGTATTGGATTTGGTGCAGGTTTTTAATGAGAATGGAACAAAGTCAATTAAGTTAATTTTGGTTACAAGGCAAGTGCAAAGTTTGGAGTGTCCAGTGTTTTCGGATAAGGGGGCAATGATAACCTTATCTCTTCCGGAACCGGAAGTAGCTGAAGAAAATACATGTGAAATTCACAAGTTGTATGATAAGCTTGAAGAAGAGAAAGATAAGGAGCTGCTTGATAAGTTGTTAATGATTCTTGGATTTATGAATGGAAATTTTGGGTTTTTGGAAGATAAGCTCGTACAGCTTATCGGTGAAGATGGCAGGGTCAAGATAAGGGATTTTTTAAGCAGTTTACAAGCTATATCATTGATAACCAGTTTGGATGGGGTTATCAGGATACCTTCAAGATGTCAAGATAAGGTGGTTAAGATGTTAAAACAGAGGAACTTGGCGGTGAAAGATGGTGCTGCTGATAATTTATTAGAAACTTATCAAAATTGCTTATCAAGGGAAAATGATCTTGTCTTATCTTATCATGCAGCAAAAACATGGATATCTTTTGGAGATGATAAGCAGCTTATTAAAAAATGGAACAGCTTTCCGGAAAAGATTGTATATCTGGCGAAATCTGTAAATAAACTTGAAATGGTCACGAATTTCCTAAGAAAAGCAATTAAAGTGTTTATCAATGCTTATCAAGATGACCAAGATAACGTTGAAATATTAAAATTGAAGTTATTACTAGCGAGATACTCACTGATTCCCAGGGGGAAGGTTAATGAAGCGGTTAAAATATTTAAAGATTGTTCCGACCACTGTGGACCTTCACCTCGTGGCCCCCATTTGGGAGTAAAATTAAGGGCCTTAATAGAACTGAGCAAGGTGCTTATGAAAAAAGGAAGTGAAGGGATCGATAAGGCTATTATAGAACTACAAAATATTCAGGTTCTGGCGTCCCAGAAATTGGCGACATTTGAAGTGGATGGGGATCCGAATTTGTTGGAATGCAGGGTGCTTCTGGGTGAAGCCCATTATTTGAATAATAGTTTGGTGGAAAGTAAAAAGATAATATTGGAGGTTATCCCTCTCTTATCAAGGAGGGATGAACAAGATAAGGTGCTTATCAATAAGGCAAAGTTTATTTTGGGAAGTGTCTTTAGAAAAACGGGTGATCTTGTAAATGCACTTATGTTGGAGGTGAGGGTTCTGGAGGAACGGGAGACAAAGCTATTTGGGAGGGATCACCCAGAAAGTTGGAAAGCCAAGTTGGAAATGAGTTATCTGTACAGTCAGTATGATAATTATGATAAGGCATTGGATTTATTGAGGGAATTGTTGGAGGGACAGGAGAGGGTGCTGGGGGCGCCGACGAATATTTGGAGTTTGAAAAGTATGAAGGCTATCGCGGAGGTGGAGGGGAAGAGGGGCAGTTGGGAGGAGGCGCTGGAGTTGTGGGAGGCGATTGATATGATTTTGGAGGAGATGGAGGGTCAGGGAGAGGAGGTGGAGGTGATTAAAATGGAGTGTCAGTTGAGTCAAGCGGAGGTGCTGATGAATTTGGGGCAGTACAAAGAATGTAGGGAGCTTTTAGATTTGGTGTTTAGTTTGAAGATAAGCGGAAAGATAAGCAAGGGGAACGATAAGCAGTTGGAGGAAATTTTGGGAAGGAGGGAGAAATGTGAGAAAAGTTTAGATATTTTGGGAGGATATTGGCTAAGCTTATCGGAGAGTTTGGAGGATAATTTTGGAGGGGGAGATGGCAAGCTGGAGGGAATGGCGAAGAAGCATGAGGCGGCGGTGCAGTTGACGGATGATAACCAGGATCATTGGGGGGCACTGAGATTTTTGAGGGAGATTTTGGAGGAGATGGAGGCAGGGGAGGGAGGGGGAGTGGAGGAGAATAATAAATTTTATTTGAATGTGAAAGCTGATCTGGCGAGGGTGCTGGGTTTGGTGGGGAAATATAATGAGAGCTTTGCAGTTTACAAGGAGATTATTCCAGTGATGGAGGTGACCTTTGGGGAAACGGATGAGGGGGTCATGTTGTGTAAGGATAATATGGGGCAAGTGTTTTTATTTAGTGGGAATCAGTTTTTGAAAAGACAAATGTCAAATTTAAAGTGGTAATTATAAATGAATAATTTGAAATTTGAGATCCTTTAGAAAATAAATACAAAATTTGTAATAATTCTTGATTTTAAAAGAATCATTGTCGGAATGCGGGAACACAAAAACTTGAATAATAAGCTAATTATCGTGTATTTTGTAAAATAAAGTATTTAACCATTATACAACTTAAGTATCAAGTTATTCCAATTACTTAACTGGATTTGACATATTTTATTAAACTCATACGCGATTCTGGCTTTGCCATTACAAACTGATTGGGTTCATTTTCATTCGAATCTGAATTCCCGGAATAAATGGGTTTGGTTCAAGATTGTCACTTATTCCAAATTAGTTTGTCGTCAGATCCCACATTTGAGAAATGACTCTAATTGACGAGATGTCGTTTTTGGGCGACGGTCGCTTTCTATGAATTAAATTGTAAATTAACTCTCAAAAAATGGCTCTGTTCCTCAAAAATGCAAAGGAATGTACCAGTTAACTTGACATTTTCGGATAAAATCTAGAGGGCCACTCTCGCTTGCTATGAATTAAATTGTAGAATTAAATCTTCAAAAATGGGCCTGTTCCTCAAAAATGAATTTTAAATGCAAAGGAATGTACCACTCAACAAAGTTAGTTAACCAGTTACTTTCGAATAAACGTTTCAAGGCCAATATCGCTTGCCAAGAATTAAGTTGTTAAATTAAATCTCAAAAAATCATAGCGTTCCTCAAAAAATTCAAATTGATTAACCTTTCCACATTTTAACTTTCCACGTTTGGAGTTTAATTCCACTAATATTTGATCCTTAGGATCTATTTGCGAGGGCGGTTAACTCTTTGATTGAACGGAATTGAAAATAGTAATTTAATTGTAACTATAAGTTAATATAACAATCGCATATTAAAGTCACAAAATAAACAGCAGCAAAAATTCGAATAATGTTTGATCCTTGGGATCGATTTGTGAGGGCGGCTAACGCTTCGACTGACTGAACGAAATTGAAAATAGTACTCCACTTAATTTGCAGGTTAATAAAGTCGCATATTAAATTCACAGAATCAACGACAGAAAAAATTCGAATAATGTTTGATCCTTGGGATCGATTTGTGAGGGCGGCTAACGCTTCGACTGAATGAAATTGAAAATAGGACTCCACTTAGTTTGCAGGTTAATAAAGTTGCATATTAAAGTCACAGAATCAACGACAGAAAAAAATCGAATAATGTTTGATTCTTGGGGTCGATTTCTGAGGGCGGGTAACTCTTAGATTGAACGAAATTGAAAATAGAACTCATTTATTGACAGCGTTAAACCGAACCAACTCATTTTGAAGGACTCTGTTCATTCTATAACTTCAGATTTGAATGAAAATGAACCCCAGGGATCGATCAGTTTACAGAAGCGAAGCTCGGATAATTATGCGTTAACCCAACTAAGTAATTGGGATAACGTAATTACCATTAATTACCAAAATGGAAAACAATTGATTAACAAAATAACTAGCAATTAAAAGTGAGTCATTTTTTTACCCACGTTCCTCCTTATTTAGTTTCAATCAGTTTTTGAAAATACAAGTGTCTAACTTATAAGTGGCAATGAAAAATGAAATATTTCCAACTTGGGATTTTTCTAAAAATAAATGCAAGCAATACTTAAATAATGAACTAATTATCAGTTATTTTGTAAAATAAATAAAAACTGCATTTTACAAATTTTAAGTATCAAGCTATCCCAATTTTTTGAACTATGTTTTATATAATTATAAAACGCATAAGTATCCGATCTTCGCTTCTGTAAACTGATCGCGTTCATTTTAATTCAAATCTGAATGTTGCCCGAGGCCACTAAAAAAGACTGTCCTGTGATCCAAGAATTACTAAAGGTTTTCTTAGGAACTTGGTAAACATTGACAATCATAAAAACTCCATACTAATCAAATGCGCACCACTTGACCAGTCTGCATGGCTCAAAGCTCCCTGTACATTGCACCGATTTGTATGTACTTTGACATGAGTATAGTAAAAGGTTCAGTTAATTACGCTCACCCATCGTATTACCAAAATAATTTCTCATTAAAGAGTTATAGAAGCGTAAAATTGGAGAACATGAAAAATACTAATTTTTTGCAGTTACTTATAGCGAACGAGCGGGATAGCATGGCATGTTGGCTTCTACCTCTCATTTAAACTTTTATAAGTTTTGTTCAGTTTTTACTATCTGCCTCAGTACCTACATCAACATTTATCCAGTTCGGTCGAAAAAAGTCGGTTTGGGGACATGGAGGAAAGTGAGTTTGTGGTTTATGAGTAGACCAGGGTCACACCAAAAGTATTTGGTGAAGGTGACGTTGGAGGAGTATTGGAAAATCTGAACAAAGTAATGTTGAATTTTTTCTCTGTTTGCCCCGTGAGGCTGGCGGGAAGGAAATTTGCGAAGCTGCTGTGTTGTCGGAATTGGAAGTTTTACACAACACAAGTCAAGTTAACATTGCATTGCATTGCATGTCGGTATTTTTCAAAGACAAAATTTTTTCGAAGTAAAGTTGATAGTTAAGTTAAATTTAATTATAGTTAAAAACTAAGATAATTAAAGATAATTAAAGAAATTAAAGATGAAGGAGATGGAGAATAATGTGGATACTAAGAATAAGGTGAAGATGCGGGACTTGGTGCACAAGCTTATCATCAGGTAAAAAACAAATTTTGTTGTGAAGTTAATTACTAATTGTAAGTATGTTTGCAAATTGCAAGTTTAGTTAGAGTGGTTTAATTGTAGTTAAAATATTTAATTGTGCTGGTATTTTTAATAGTCAGCTGTTTTCGGATGGTCTTCAACAATTGGCGAGTACCATGATTGGATTGACTCATCCTGACAGTCCTTGTCCGCCTTCGGATAGGTTGCTTCATTTGGTGACGCTTGGATTGGAACAGGAACAGAAACGTAAGTGATCAGGTCTTATCAGGGATCGATAAGCATTGTAAAATATATAATTTAACTAATTATGTATATTTGGTGGTTTTTAAAAAGGTCAAGGTGCCAAGATCACAAGCATCTCTACGAAATTCGATAACCTCGGCTGTGGCCTGGATTTGGAGAGTATTAACAATGAAGACAGTGCTGGGGCACCTGAACCAGCTGTTTATGAAACCGTTTATGTGACCGCCCACAAGGCACCTTGCCGTTCCGGAGCAATTACATCAGATGGAGAGTTAGTGGCTACGGGGAGTGTGGATACATCAATTAAAATACTTTCAGTGGAGAGGATGTTGGCAAAGAGTAGTGACATTGAGACTGCGGAACCGCAAGGTCATCCGGTGATCAGAACGCTGTATGATCATAATGAGGAGGTGACTTGTCTTCAGTTTCATCCGAAGGAGCAAATTTTAATTAGTGGGAGTAAGGACTTTACTGTGAGACTGTTTGATTATAGTAGGACGTCAGTTAAAAAGGCTTTTCGGGTTTTAAATGTAAGTTTAAACTTAAAATATCTCATGTAAAATTCAATTTGAATCATGATTAATCATTTATTAAATGTTTGCTTCCAGGAATCCGCTCCAGTGAACGCTATCTCTATTCACCCAACTGGTGACTATCTTTTGGTTGGAACGCAACATCCAGTTGTTCGGGTTTGTGATATAAATACGTCACAAAGTTTTGTGGGAAGTGAACCGGCGACTAATCATACTGGAGAAATTAGTGCACTGGCGTAAGTTTAAAATATGTAGTTAATTGTTAGCATTTTTTAATTGGTTTAATTAATAGTTAGGGTTTTTTTTGAAGGTGGTCCTCGGATGGCAAGTTATACGTTTCGGGGTCGGCGGATGGATGTATCAAAATTTGGGATGGGGTCTCAGGCAAATGCATTAACACTTGTGCTTCCGCTCATGATGGAGCTGAGATTGGTTCGGTGATGTTTACAAGAAATAATAAGGTAGTCAGTTAATTGTGATTTAAACTTAAATGCTTTGGGAGAATTTTGTAAGGAAATGGATTTTTTTTCAGTATATCTTGTCATCTGGAAAAGACTCAATGGTAAAATTATGGGAGTTATCGACCAACCGAAGTTTAATAGCTTATACGGGAGCTGGGGCTACCGGGAAACCGGAATTTTTAGCCCAAGCTACTTTCAACCATACAGAGGAATTTGTCATGTATCCAGATGAGGCGACTATTTCACTTTGTGTTTGGGATGCGAAAACTGCGTCAAGGCAAACTCTACTATCACTTGGTAAATTACCAAAACAATTAATGTGTAGTGATTTTTAAATGAGTTTAAAATGGTTAAAATATTAATGAATGGGTTTAATTTATGTATTTTTTAAAAAGGTCATAACGGTCCTATTCGCTGTATTTGCCATAGTCCCGTTTCTGCTGGATTTTTAACTTGTTCGGATGACTTCCGGGCGAGATTTTGGTATCGAAGGATGGCGCCTATTTAAAAATATGGTTAATAGTTTAGTTAAATATATTTTTTACTATAGCTCCTTAACTTATATACATACATTATTTACCATTACTTAACTTGATTAGTGGTAAGTTGTTAATTAAGTTTATTTTTAGAATTCTGAATAAATTTTTTCAGGTTTCCATTGAAACTTTTTCCAGAAACTAAAATTATCAGCTTATTGGCCTATTTTATTTTCCATAAAAAATTTACAGTCGATTTATACCAGAAAAATCCAAAAATTAACTATTAATTTGTTAAATTGTTAATTAAGTTAGGAAAATTTGAAGTATCTAAATTCTCAGTGAATTTTTTTCAAAATGGACGACGAAAACAAAAAGAAGATAATGGACACTCTGGACACAACCAAGCAAAACGTGGAAGCCCTCACAGATCTTATTGCTGACATGGTTGAAGCACAACCGGAAGTACCTGGTACCAGCACCGCCCGAAGTTCTGAAGACACCCAAGGAATATTTTCCAAAGATAAGCTCCACTACACCAAATACATGACCTTATCAACAGTCAAGCTTTTTGAGACCCGTGGCATTGAAGTACTCCGCATTGAGGACAGCGTTGGTCTCTACTTTATCGTTCCAAATCAACCAGTTCGAACAGCGGCAAGATCGGATCATTTAAGAATTGTTAGAATTCAAGAAGAATTTCAAGATGAGTCCCATCCCCCAGCTTTTCTTCAAGTTGGTGATTGGGTGTATCCGCTGCTTGGGGGATCTATGGTTTATAAGAGTGCAGAGAATTACTATCTATTTCCGGATTTGGTGAGTACGACAAGTGGAAGCAGTGTGGGGGTCATTCTTCCGAAAAGTGTGGGACCTGAGGAGAGGCTTCAGTTTGAAAGGCTGTTGCTGTACTTCAGTGAAATGGATGGGTTTCCGGAGAAGGCACCTGCGGAGTTTGGGAAAAGCACGGATGCAATTTTGAAGGCGAGGACGAGTTTGGAACTGGTAAAGAGTGAGAGTGGGACGGTGTATAGTCAGAGGTCAATAAGTAGTCAGGGAAAAGGTGGGGGTGGAGGGGGAAGGGTTGAGGGGAGTAGTGGAGGGGGGTGTAGAAGTAGTAGATGTTATGGATGGAGAATTGGGCAGGGGATTCAGGCGGGAGGGGAGCTGGTGGGGAAGGGGCTCAAGTATGGGGCGAAGGGGACTGCGAAGGCGATTGATATTGGGGCGGAGGCGTTGAAGGAGATGATGGAGAAGGAGGAAGGGGATCCGAGTATACCTTGTGCGGTGGAGAGGGGGGTGGGGCTGGCGAAGGATGTGACGGATAAAGTTGTGGATATATCAAGTCAAGTTTGTGAGTTGAAAATTTATATGTATATTTTTTAAATGTGGTTTTAATTGGGGGATGGTTTAATTAATGGTGTGTGTTTGATTAAATAGGGGAAAGGGTGATGGAAATTACGGCAAATTTTACGGGGTTGACAGCATGTTATGTGAGGGCGCAGGCGGAACCGGTGTTGAGGAAATGGCTGGAGGCGACGGGGATACCTCAGGAGGTGCTGGATGAGATGGAGAGGGAGGCAAGGGATTTGGGGGATGGGTTGAGGGGAACTTTTTGGGAGGTTTATGGGGGGCTGGATACGGCGAGTAGGGTGTTGGCGGATGCGGTGGGAAAGAATACGGTGGAGATTGTGACGCATTGGTAATTGTCAATGTTTAAAATGTTGATTAGTGGAGGAGATTAGAAGAAGGAGGTTTAATTATTGGTTTGGTTTAAAAGTTATGGACCTTCAGCAGCGAAAATACTTTGTAGTGCGGGGGAGGTGGTGACCAATGTGGCGGTTGGGGGTAATACGGCGAGGCAAGTGACTGACGTGAAGGGAATGGCGAAGAGAACTGTGACACGGGCTGGATGGGATATGTGCACGGCGGAGTGTACCCAGAAGGAAATTGATAAGAATAGAAATGCTCTGAAAATGGAGAATTTGAAGCCAAACTTTATTTGAAAAATTCAAAAATGTAAAGGAATAACGGACAAAAAATTGTTTAAAATGATGGACAATTGAATTATAATTTGAGAATATTTTACAGAAAGAAAAATTGTATTTAAAAATAAAGCTGCTAGTTAATTCACAATGCGCGCCTCCGATTCTTTCTGGGCTTGAACTTTTTGTACAATTTTTTGGAATTTCTTTTTGGTTATCTTGGAACATGAAATTAATACAAAACAAAAATTATTGATATAGTCATTGACTAAATAACTGAGTAGTTAATAATTGTTTAATTAGGTAATTAAGGTATTTTACTTCGTGTTTTGTCCACCATTTACGGATCTTGATGAGCCAAACATCATTCTCCTTTTTGATCATTTCGCATTCCTAAAAATTATAACAGTTTAGAACAAAATTGAAATGAGATTAGTTTATATCAATTTGTTAATTAGATAGATAGATGATTATAGTTTGTTAGTTTAACCTTTAAGCAACTTTCCACACTATTTTTGATAACAATGTAAGATATCCAGTTAGAATCAGCCAATTTCTGGTTAAACTGAACCCAGGTGTCGACTAAAAGCTTGTTAAATTTTAGGAGTCGGATTTCCAGTTTAAGAAGTAGATTTTCGTAGCGGAGTAAGGATAATTGCTCGTTTAGCAGGTCGAATTGTAGCTTATCGGTGGATGATAAGGTGGTTTGGTTTTCTGCGGGGGGCTGGGTTTCTGGGCAAAGTGTCCAAACTTGTCCATCTTCATCCAAATCCAAAGCACGGAGAAGGCGACGGTTTTCATCCAAATTAAAATAAGTAAAATGGGTCATCTTAAACATCACTTTGGTTAATAGTTAACTATAATTTTAAAAGTTAATTGTTATTTTAACTGTGCAAAAGTATAATAACAAGGTAAATAATCATATGATATTTGAAGGCGATACAAATAAATCGATAGTTTTTAGAAATACCGGTTTTTTAAATTCGAGGTTTTAAATTATTTTTTCACTTCACCCCAAAGTTTATTTTAAGAAGTTATTTAAGTTTAAAAAATACATAAATGTAGATATGATTAATATTTAACTAAAAATTAGTTAAAAATGACTAAAAAGTTTAAATTGAAATTCATTAAGTTTTTGTTTCAAGAGAGGTCACGTCGGTGTCGATGGTGGTCGTGTCGGTGGAACATATATTTTTATGACTAAAATGGATTTAAGTTTATGGATAGTTAGTCAAGTCAATTATATTAGGTCAGGAAACGTATAAATAAAATTTTCCTCTGCTTCTGCAAATCAAATATTGAAACAAATCATCATTTAGATAGGAATACCACTTAGTACAGTAAAATGAGCTGTTGAATTCTTAATTAAGTAGTTTTTTTATGAATTTACTCATGGTCAATATTTTCGCCCATTAAAACCAAGTTCTCTTGCTCGGAACAATCACAAACGCCCTTTCTAAATGTCCGCCAATCGGGACATTTACAGCCGTAGTAATTCACGCCCATTATCGACTCCGTGAAATAATCTATAGACTTCATGTGATGGCATCCACCTATTTAAATTATAACCACACTTAAATATAATTACCAATTACCGAACTAATCATATTTAATTTTTATGGCGTACTTTTTCGTGGCAAGGAATACTCCCGAATTATAGCCATCGAACAGCTTGGTTGATGACTTCCCCCATTTGCTATACAAAAATTAATGCTTTGTAAGTTCACTTAATACACTGCAATTTTAATTGTTAATTAGCTCAATTAGTCTCACGATAAAAATCTGCATGCCCTGTGGGTAGCGGAGTACCAAACTCGCCCCTCAAAAATAACCCCATGTTTGTGTGAATCACATCCACAAACTCCGCATCAGTCGAGTCCAGTCTTACGCTCAGGGGTACTGATTGTGAGGAAAACATGGGACCTGCAGGGTCCAAACCTGTTATTCTCCCTATTTTCTCTTCGCCTTCCATAGCTTGGTCTACAAAGTGACCTGCTATGCCAGCAACTTGGGCGCCCAATGAAAACCCTTTCCATTAAAAAATCAAAACTTTCATTATTTATTTCACTCAAGAAAAAAATGCATACTGTTATTTTTTAAATGTTCATTAGAATTTAATTACCGATTATATGAACTTGTTTATAATTTTGAATGAATCCACCCAACTTTAAAAAGACAATAAATTCCCCGACCCTTCGTCCCACCTTCTCCGCATACATTACTGAGTTTACGTAGAGGAATTCCCGTGATAGGTTGCTCCAGTCTACGCAAATTATGTTGAATTCTTTTGAGCTGTTTGCAGAGCTGCTTGCCTCCAGATAAGCTTTCATTAAAAATTAAATTATTTCGGAACGGTAAATCACTGGATAATAATTAATTTACTAATTTCAATTTAAATTACCATGTTTTACGGGACCTGGGAAATCCCTAGACTTCATCTTTTGACTCCACCCATGAATCAAAATTTTCACTTCGTTTTTTGTGTTAAATGCGCTGCGTTTCACACTGGAAGGGTCATTCACAACGAGATATTCTTCTGTGTAAATTGAAGCCTCTCCAGAATCACTTCAAAAAAGAAATTTAATTTGTAATTTATTTTAATTACTTTTAAATTTCTTAATTCGTTTTTTTAACGTACGACTCAGTTGAATACAAATAAAAGCCAACATTGTTAACATCCTTATCGTAAAGTGGTAACGCGGGTAAAATGCTGTCCAGTTCTAATTCTTCAATGGCTGGACTCACTCTTGACACTACACAATTTTAAATGTTAAATTTTAACTTTCTAATTCTTTAAAACTTTTTTTTTAAATTGAATGCAATTTCTTTATATTTTCTGGTTTTCTGTACCTAATCCCAAGCCAAATATGTTGTGTAAATCAGGTAAACTGGGTAGGAACCTTTGACAAAGTATGCATGAAAAATTGCAGGTGAGAACTAAACAAATAATGAGCACAATCAGACCAGGTGCCCAGGCTCTAAAAGATATCGAACCCGTATTCGTACAAGCCATGCCCCTTTTTTCTAATGTGAATTTTACAGGATTGTAGCACCGACGGTAACCTTTCAATGTCGTCATTATTTTTTAAAAACTAGAGAGATCACAGTGTGGTCACTTTTTGTTAAGATTTTAAGAAAAAAATATAGTTTAATAAATTCTAGAATCTTTTTACATTGTTGTTGCATTGCAGCGCAACAACAATGGGATGATGGTTAGGATAATAACAGGACATTTTTGTTCGTCACACCGAGATGCAGAGATGCTACATGACAATAAAGAACAAATAAAAAACTTGACCACGAATTTGCTATAATACTTTTTCAGGTTTATTTCTCTTTTCAATGTTGATCGTCCTGTTACTACTAACCAACTGACTGCAGCGTGTATACAAAGCAGCGTGTAAGCGCAAGCGTTAGTGCACTGCAGCGTTGAAAGTTAAAATCAGGTCACTTTTCACTTTATTCGAAAGAAAAGGGACGGTAGCAAATTTATAGTGAGCAGAGCAGCACGCTATTCAACATAATCATTTATGATTCATCTTCGTGTGTGTATTTTTTGTTAGATAAGTGATTAGATCAAGATTTTAAAATGATGAGGATCAGATCTGTGTATCTGATCATGTTCACACAGAAAGATAGGTAAAAGTACTCTTTCAAGTTTGAAACAAGGTTTACTCGTAATAAAAATTGTACTTTGGTGCAAGTTATACGACTTCGTATGCTTGTTTTGTAATACAATGTTGTACTGAAAGATTACTTTGAAATTTTAACTGTTCGTAATCCTAAAGTTTCGTTTTCAAATTTATAAAGCTTGTCAGTAGCTATGAACAATTTGTTAAGCGTTTTTTGATAAAAATAAATATGTTCATGTCGGCGTCCAAGTGTGGCTTTGGTAAATAGGTGGTTACTTATCAAAGCTAGTAAATTTGTACAGGTACTTTGTAATTATTATTTAAAAAACAAGCAATTATTAGTCATAAAAGCGTAGATATTAAATGGTAGTAGGATTTTTTTTAGAAAATCTTCTTTTTTGCAACAAAGTAATGATATAATTGAATGAACAATATTTTTTGTGAATTCATTTTATTTAAATCGTATACTAATTTGTGAAACTATTTTATGGTTAAGATCATGAATTATTTAATAAAATTAAACTACATAATTTTTGTAGTATTAATATTTAGTTACGAGCCAGGTAGCGATTATCTGAAGTTGTTGCTAAATATTTATTTCCTCGTGCCCTAAAAATGGAAAAGAAACAATGTATTTCAGTTTTTCAATCGAATATTGACTATGTGAGCATTCATTTTTATTGCATAAGTTTACTTACTGGAAGGAGCATTTTTCACCCATGATCTCCGCACCAGGCGTGGTCGAATTACAACGACAAGTGCCGTTGCTAAAGTCTTCCCATTTTGGACAATGACAGCCTATAAACTCTTCACCTTTTATGGATTCCACGAAAAATTGGTAGGCTCTTTCGTGACTACAATTTTCTTAAATAAAATTCAGAAATAAATACTTTAACACCATAAGCATAATATTTAGATTTGAAAAATCAACTGACTTAAGAAAAAGGAATGAAGTCGCTCCCATTCACAACCTGGCTGATCTTCACCGCCATTTGCTGGAAAATATTGTACAAAAAACTCTTAAATTCCAATAATATATTCATTAGTTAAATTAAAGTTAATTAACTGCATTTTACGATAAAAATCCACATGTCCAATGCTCTCAATTATTCCACTTCTCCCCACACAAGTATGAATTACATCAACAAACTGGGCATCCGTGTAATCCAACCTATGCGCCCTTTCCGACCCCGTAAACCCAGGACCCGCGGGATCCAATCCCGTAATCCTTGAAATTCTAATTCTTGCCATTTTCTTTACATGTTTAGCCGCATATCCGGCCACATGAGCACCTAATGAAAACCCTACAAGGTGTACACTCTTGTATGATCTTATTGCCCGAGTTTTTCGTAAATAAACTATAAATTCTCCAACACGTTCTCCTACAATTCGGGTATTAAATGCGGAATTAAAGTAGATATGATCACTGGCTAGCCAACGCCAGTCTACGACAATTAAATTCGTTTCATTCCCATTTTCAAGATATGCTTCTCTGATAAGATGGCCGAAGGGGGAGAATCCAGTTTGTTTGAAACCGTGAATTATAAATTTGACGGGGAGCCTTTTTTGAAATGTTGATTTTTTCAGTTGGACGACGTCGCCAAGTCGTAAAATTTCAGAGCCGTTTCTAATTTTATTTATAATAAAGTGAATTGTCTTAAATGCATTCGAACTTTATTAAATTAATTGTAAATTTTATGCTTACTTTCCACGATTGAAAAGATAAAACGATACGGTAGATTTATCCCATTCACTAAAGCAGTGATATAGGTCTACAGTCTCGTCACACATTGTCGAATAATTCGTCGTGGTTGGACCAGCAGCTATCCAAGATATGTGTTTTCGGGGAATTGGTACTTCTGTTGTTAACTTAATTCTTGAATATTTTTCTAATGTTGCTTCTATTTATGGTTTAAAAATTAAAATAAAGTTTGTTTTATAAAGTTATTTTTATGGCGGTTAATTCGTTTGTTGATAGAAAACTCACTTGTTTCACAAAATACCAAATGCCAAATCATTGCTACATTTAAAATTAACAAACTTATCAAAGATATTTGACTAAATTTCCACATTTTTTATTTTACTTTAACTGTGCGAGTATTTAGTTAAGATTATTGGAGAAATTGATGTGATCAAATTATTCCACAATTTTATTTTTATCGGGGTGCGGAATCCCCTAAACTGAATTTTCATTAAATTATGAGAAAAATTGTTCTGTATTTTAAAACGTTCTTTTTTTCCTTTTCATTTCCCTTGAAATTTCAGATCAGGTTAGGTCACTATGTAGAGTACAGCAGAACAACAGGTCAGGTTTACACGTCTCGCCATACTAAAATTGATATATGACAGGTTAATCAAAATGGTAAAGAGATGCGTTTGTTCGTGAAACGATGAAATGATGTAAACGTTTCAGGTGAAATTTGACTATGATATTTTGGAGGTTGCACAAAAACGTCGGTGTTTTCATAATAAAAATTTAAGCGTATAAGCGTATTGGAATTACTGACAGATGTTTGAATGTGCTTATTATTACAAAATATTATTATTGTTCTATATGGAAATCATGGAATATGGAACAGTTACACAAATGGAATATGGTCTATATGTATAATATGCATGCATTGTTATTGTAGCATCATTGGCTGTTTTCATTATCATGCAATCGATCTCGAATTCGGATTAGTTATGCAATTATAAGAGTAACATAACAGCTACTGATATGTATATTTATATAAATATGGGTTTCAACCTCGAGTTAAGCTTACACATAAACAATCAATTAGAGAATTAGACTTAGGCTTTGGTTTCTTTAGTTAGTTTTTGATGTTTTTAAACATTTAATGGCGACAATATTTAGTATTCCAGCGTCATCGAATTCAATATTTAACAGTTTGGTGTTTTGATGAAATAGTTATGCTTATTTTACGTAGCACTTTAACGGCATTTTCTGTTTTAATCAGAAATGTTTACTGTTCTAAATATTTTTATAAGTCGCTTTAAAATATTTTGATAAAGGCACTGAAATCGTTCATTTTTTCCCAAAACCAAACATACTTAAGAACTGCGCGGCAGGGTTAGGTTTTGACTGTATTTTTCCCTTGTTGCCAACATCGTCTCGGTCATCTACGTCTTCTCTACTTTCAGGTGGAAGTTTGAATTTGACTACTTCATCACTCTCTGCAACATTCTTTGTCTTGCTGCTTTTTGTCTTTGCTCCCATAACAGTCTGTTAAAAATATTTTATTATTAAATTTTAACAATTTTATTAAACACTATTAAAAATTGATTACTATGCTTTAGTTGCCTTACCAGTGTTTGGATTACAAGAATAAGTAGAAGGAGACACAGGTATTTCTTGAAATTTACCATTATGACGTTCAACTTAAGCAATTTTTGATGAAATATTTAGGAAATTACGAAAAAATATATATTGATGCGAGAAACAGTAAACAAGTGGCATGGGATTACATATTGTAGTCTATACAGTAGATACCATGTGCATTGTTCTGTGTATTGAATGCTCGTTAAGGCGAACGATTAATCTTTTATTGTTTTACGTCAATCAGTTATCTTCTTTTGTTCCCCTTTCAACTAAAACATCCTAAGCTAACTATCAATGTGATTACTAACTAAATCACCAAATTAGTTTGGCGAGCAGTTGGAATTGATTGAATAATGGTCAAACCATTGTATGTTTTAAACGTTTTAAATTTTATAATTTATTCGTATTCGATTTTTGATATCTGCTACATTTTAATTTTACAAATTACAAAATCTGTTTCTATTTACATTTTTAAAGTTTCAGTGCTTAAAAAGTGTATACATTTATCATACATCGCATTTCGCATTTTTATACATCTCTGTGTATAAAAATGACTTAAAAAATTAGAGTTCATTTAGATGTAGTCCGTATTTTCTGCACACTCATGTCTTCTTCAGATTGCAATTTTTAGCCAAGCATATTATCTACAATTCGCAACAAATATTGAAGTGATGAACGATTTCCAGCATGCTCCTTCAAAAACTTTGTCAGTCGATAAATCTATACAACCTCGCAATAGTATTGTTCAAAAAATAGATAGCTGTCGGAAAGTTTTGTTGTCGTCTAGTTCGTCCGAATAAAGTATCAACTGAAAAATCTTCTTTTTTGTTGTTTGTGGTAAGATTTCCATCCATGCCCATTTTCCTTTCCGTCAATTATGGCATGCTTTAAATTTTACCAAAGATAGAAATTAGTAACCATTTTTTTAAAATAATTTTTCAAATTGTAATATAATATATTAAAATTCGATTGTTTTTGTTTCATACCAAGATGAAGAGTAGCAATGCTAGAGATTTTACTGTTCCTGCAGCTTCCTTCATAATTGCCTATTGTTAATCTGATTATGCTGTGCACTTTCACTGGGATAAATTTTGAGTCTCGAAAATCAGACAAAAAGAATATTTGAATTCGAAATGTCTAGCTATACGAGATTAGCCAGTAAAGCCAGATGGATGTACACTGCATTATAAAATGAAAAACTGGCTTATATTCATTAGTTATTTTCCAGTTTTGTCGTTAATGGTTTTAATTACAGCAAAACTTTAACGTAAATATTATAAATTATGGAGTGCGTTGAGAGCCATTAGAAATGTAATACTAACAAATAATATATTTGAGGAAAATAACACATTTAATTGCAGCCCGTTTGTACTCATAAATAACATGAGAGCTTAAAATGATTTCATAACTTGGCAAAGTCTGTGTCTGGAAGTTCATGAACAAGTATACTGTTTAAAAATATTCCATGATTTCGAAACAACTGACTGAATGTTTGTACGTTATTTATTTATTTACAAAATCAATCACAAGGAAGAATGTTTTAAAGGCTATTTCACAATTCAGATAACAAAAGACTTTCAAAAGTGGATTCATAATTGGATAAATGCATGAAAAAATGTAAGCATTGTACCCAATGCTCGTAGCTGTATGCATTTAGTGATTATGCATTAAAAATTATATTCTGGAATATAATTTTCTAGAGTGGACTTAAGTTTTTATGATATTAACGGAAGTATTTAAAATATCAATTAGCTGTCGGTTAGCTTGGTTTTGATTACTACAAAATTACGCAATTTACATGGGCAGTGAAAAACATTTGTATTCAAAAGTTAAAAAATTGTAGAAATGAGCCATCTTGCTGTCTATTAAATATTTTCTAGAAGTATTGATTATTCATAAATCATTAATCATGCATGATGTTAGGTGTTTTATAAAATTTGGATAACCTTTGCCCTAATTTTATTAATTTTTGGAATTATAAAGCGCTGATTATGCTTTGGATTTAATTTATTAGATATGAATTTCAAAATGACATCTATTCATTTAACTATAAGTTCACGGTGCTAAAATAGGATACCGTAGGGAAAACAAGTAATGTGTTATTTTAATATTTAACTGTTCGTTATCACTTTGATCACTACATTTACAAGGTTTAATTGTTCGGCAACTTTAGAACAATAATTTAACTGCTGTCGGTTTGTTAGTAGTGAAGTGATTAAAGTTAATTTTAATATGCTGGCTTTTATATGTGTATGTTGAAATACTCGGTAATAATGTTCTAATTCTAAACTACCTTTACAAACGTCATACCGTGACGAAGTGACGTTTGTTCTTAAGTAAATGTGAAAAAATATTGATGCAACCGAAACAAATGTTGAAAATGAAAGTCGTAAAAATATAAAAAAAATTATACCAACAGCACCCGGAGTTCCATGGCGGTCACCTATCCAAGTACTATCCGGGCCTGACGTTGCTTAACATTAGCCACTACGTCAACGTGTGTCAGGTGTATACAACATGGCATGATTGAGAGAAAGACGTAAAATATAGAATACTAGTTACTTGTTATTTTCTCAAGATCGGTTTCATTTATCCAAGCTAAATATATGTTAAATCTGTGGCTATAGGGCGGGTAATTTTTTAATTATTGTTTAAAAATCAGATTCGAAGTCGATCTGCTCATAATAAGTTTTTCCGGATTTTATAAATTTTGATATAATACTGTATGAAAAAATATGCATATTAAACTTACGATTAGAGAAAGGATAAATACACTAAGGTATATGAATATTTTGTGCTAAAAAGGTATACAAAACCAATTAAATAATAAAAACACGACATTTGAAAAGTGTCAATATAATCTTAAAAGAACAAAAAATTAAAATAATTTAATGCGCAAGTGCAAAAAGAAACAGCCTCGACCGAGAATCGAACTCGGATCTAGTGCTTAGAAGGCACCAATGCTATCCGTTACACCACCAAGGCGTTTTATGTTTCCATCCGCTTATAACTTGAAAGTGCTTGAAACAAAGAAAATCAAGCTTGTCTTCACTGCTGCTGCGCTGTTGCTATTGCATTTTTAGGCATATCACTTTAAATACAAGCATTCGTTCGGCATTCAATCGATTGCCTTGTTTTTATTATGCATGCAGAGTATGTAATGAAATATTAGAGGGCATAAAACTCATTCATTTTAGACATGTACTAATTCAACTTATGTACATATATAACTAACTTTTAAAAAAACTACACAATACAATGGAGCAAGCTATTTAAATAAAGAATTTTTGACGACAACGACGAAGTTTCTTCGGGTTTTAAAATCTAAACTATAAATTATATTTACGCATAGCAATGAAATATTAAACTTCGATACTCCAACAATTTAATTGATGCATACACGATTTTTATAAGTGAATCCAAGCTGGGTTCACAGTTTTACTGGTATTTTTAAGGAGATACGTCCAATATCTCAAATTATCATGATCATGTTTGAACAGTTATTTTGGATATCCTGTTCTGGATATATATGATGATATGTGGTGCAGATCTTTACACTTTCTTACAATTTAAGTTCAAGACAAGCAATTCAGCGATTATGGTACAAGCATATTTATTTTTCGCAAACATGTGCAAATCCTTTTCTTCAGAAAACTATTTATTATTTCTATGTGCACAAGGAAAATAGTTTTATTATGCTGTTACTTTTTTAGTGTTTGTACACACTGCTTGTTTCATTTTGATACGTTGAGACTTAAACCCAAAACGTTGAGAAATACTTGTACTTGACTATTTATCTAAAGTACAATGAATGACGTAATGCACAGAGTACGAATATTGGGCAGAACATTTCTCAAGAAGGGTTTGTGATTGTAATGGTGCAGTATAGCAAGTAATTGTACAGTTTTTAAAATATTTTTAATTATCTAATTGGAAATTTAATTACTTACTGTACTATCGAAATTACAAGCTTTGTTGAGGGTTGTAGCGTAGCTGTAATATAATGGAAGAGAAAATACCAAACACCACCGTTTCTGAGGTATTAAAGCTGGGCAGTTTGTTTTAAATAATATAATGATAGGAATTCGGTTCATTTTGTATCCGTTTTGTTATTAAGGCAGTTGGTGGAGGGCGCAACTGAGTCGGTCACTTGGAACTTAATGAACTGGCAGCAAAATCATGATATTTTGGTTGCGTCCAATGCAGGATGATACAACTTGAGGATCCAATAGGCTGTCAAAACTACGAACTATTAACGTGTCACCTTATTTAAACCATTACTCGTCGCGTCCCATTGTTTTAAGTCAAGATTTGATTTTAAGATTTAATTTTACAATTTAATTCATAGCAAGCGAGAGTGGCCCTGTAAAGTTAATCCGAAAATAACTGGTCAACTAAATTTTTTAAGTAGTACATTCCTTTGCATTTAAAATGCATTTTTAGTTAAAGTTATCATAATGAGAAATAAGATTCTAAATAATTAAGAAATATCTTGTTAATTAATGGAAGAGTTCAAGACTCGGTTCAAGTACTTGGTTTAGTGCAACAGTTTTTTTTATATTACAAGCTTTCAGCATTATATTATATATTTTTAGTTAAACTTTTCGCCTTCTTTTTATTTCAAGTACCCCATTTTTAACAAAATTACAAAATCTTTCATCGGTTTCTGATCTTAGATCTGTTTACTATTTACTCTTCCTGTTGTACTGAATAAGGGTCTGTTTCTCTACTAACTTTCCCCAGAAATGCCAAGGTACTTTGAAGGTAAACTCTTCTGGAACTATCTTGACCTGCTATTGTACTTGTTTGCTTTGCAAACAACATAGAAGCAAGTGCCCATGTGTGCCTTTGCTTTGTCAACAATATACGATAACAAACGATCTGTATACTGCAACATGAAAAACCATCAGATTAGATACAATATTTTAAAATGTTCATTTCATGCAGTGAAAATCACTCGTTTCCTCAATATTTTGATGTCCTTCGAAAAAACATTTCACAGATAGGTATATGCATATATGCGCTCTTGTACTTTTCATAGAACATATATCCAGAAACTTGTAAGGGTACTTTGTATGGTTCAGTTTAGTTACAAGTTGAATTATTAGACTTTTGTGTTAGTTGCCAGAAGTAAACATTTTCGACCAATTTTATAAACAAATTTAATATTTTCTTTTGTAATATTTGTGATAAACGGAATCACTTTAAATTTAAATCATGACACAGACAACACCAAAAGTAACCACGGAGGTAAAGTAAACGTTTAAATAACCATCATCGCCAAAAATTAGTAAAGGTTTGGCATTTTCTAAGTTTTAAAGCATCAATAAAATATGATTTATTTTACATTATGTTCCAAGCTGTTACCTGCCGAATCCAAATCGGTAACATGGATACTCAAAAACTGGATGCAGTATCATGACGCCTTGGCATCCTCTCCCGAGATGGGATGTGATTTGGATATTAATAAACCATTGAACCAAGTTTTTTTATTCGATTTTTTCTTCAGCCCTATGAAAAACCCTGGAAATCAGCAGATTCAACTAGCTTTACAGTTAGGGGCTACTCTTTGTGTGCCCAATTGGCTCGATCTTCTAGCAATATTGTTACCATTGGAGTGACAGCAAGCGCAAGTCTATTGCCACGTAACGCTAATTGTTTCGGATACTCTGTTACTGCTCGTAATTAATTATCTTAATTTACTACATAACTGTCTTATCATTTTACTCATTTAACTGACATCCCCCCTGGATATTTTTAGATGGTACCATCACCCCAGCAAAAACGCCATGTTGGTCATTGCAAAAAACAGAAAATAACTTGACGGTCATTGACGAATTCATACATTTGGAATCCTTACCTCGAGACTCCACTCATGGAAGTAAATATGGACGAGGTCAAATTGCTATACAAGGTGGATTTCTAAATGCCCTCCAAGAAACCGGGGAAGATTTAACTATAAGAATTTTCGTTACCGTGTTTAGTAAAAATAAAATATTCACTTTGAGTCAGATTTTATCAAAATTTTATCAAATTAAAAAATCTGCTGATAAGGTTGAGTTGGACGTTTTGGCAATGAAAGACAGTTTGAAAATTATGTTTGCTGCGGAAAACAACTTTTCGGATTTGAAACTCGAGTCAAAGGACCACATGATTTTGAGTTGTCATAAATTCCAGTTGGCGGCCAGAAGCCCTTATTTTCGAAGGGCTATTGAGGTTGCTGCGCTGAAAAGTGACAAGTTTGATGGGACTTTAAAAATAGAGGAAGTTAATGGGAAACCATTGATGATGATTTTGCATTGGGTTTACACTGGGGAACTAAATGAGAATGTTGGGAAATTTATGGAGGAGCTTGTGGATGCTGCTATCAAATTTGAGATGACTGGTCTCCTCAAAGTTTTAGATGAAAAGTTGATTACGGTTTGCACTGTCGAAAATATGTTTCGTTTGCATCAAATTGCGAAGAACCATGGAATGCCGACGGCGATTGAAAACACTGCTGCTTTTATTCGAAAGTAAGGTTAATATTTTTAATATATAAATATAGTTTTATACACTTAATTTATTTTGATTGTGTGAAATTTGACTTGGTTTTAGGAACGTTTCAAGCGGAGGAATAAAGGAGTTACTTTACCAGTTACGCTGGGTGTTGTCATTAACTTTCATTTATTTCTTTCTTTCTTTCATTCTAGAGATTTTTAATTATTTTACAGGTTAATCATTAACTTTCTCAATTCACTTTGAGGAGTTTCTTTAAGTAATAAAAACAAAATTTTGAGTATCACAATGCCCCAGCTCAACATAATGGCTTGAGTTTAATTCCATGGCTTGGATAATATTAAAGCTTTGCGTTGTTTTAATTTTGAATATATTCTACACAAATTATCCATTAGTCTCACAATAACCCAAGAAGACCTTTCATTTAGAATATAATTGATCATAACTGTAACATCACATTCTTGTACTGTTTATCATTTGATCATAAATATATCTAATTTCATGATAACATGATTACAACTATCACTTGTATTTTTTTATCCAAAGCCAACTGTCGTGTCGCCGGGAAAAATAAACGAAAATTTATGAAAAACTGACAAAAATACTATTCATTGGATAATATGTAATTCTACTAGAATATTTGCTCAGTCTTCTAAAAACTTAGATAATCACTTACATTAGGAAAAAACATGATAAGCATTTTAATGATACGCCTTTTTTCAAAGAAAGCGACTATGTACAGAATACACTAAATTTTTGTCTAGGTCACATGATAAATGAAAATATGTGGGTGGATAGATGGATGGAAATGAACCAGATAACTATAACTTTCTTTTCATTATACCAACTGCATTGAAATATCTAACTGTAGTGGTAATACTAGCAAATATCTTGACTAAAATTTAATTTCAAAATTAACTGCTGAAAATTTTCTACACAAAATGAAAAAGCAAAAGATCAAAAGTATCTCTCCGTCCGGGACAATAACCATAACGAAAAAGGAAGAACGCTATCCCTTTTCCTCTGAAAAGCTGATGGACCACGGTTTCGTAATAATTTTCCTGAACATGGCACTAGGCCTTCTTCCCATCACAATTTGGGGCAATCGAATGAAATACTTTAAATGTTCCATTTCCCAGCTGTACACCACCCTCTTCTGCATTTCCTTTATAATCCTCTCCGTCATTTTCGTCCCCGTCGTCTTCTTCCCCAAAAAATCCTCTGACGATCAACCCAACAGCATGACAAATCTGGTCATCCTTGTTGCCATGGGAATGGTCCACGTTCTAGGCTACATTGGACTTCTAATCAGGGGCCACTTCATCGCCAGGAAGATTCCTCTAGTTTGGGCTCGTCTCTCAAAACTTGTACAATTCGCCATTCTAGACGTCTACGGTTCCAAATGCTATTTATTTGGGGAAGCTGGGAAATTTGCGAGATGGGCTGTGTGGGAATATTTCCTAATGATGTTTTCCACAACCGGAAGTACACTCATGTTTTCCAATCAGTATACAAATTCATTTGAGGTTAGCGTGAAATACTATAAATTAAATGAGTACGTTTTCAACAATGGCGAGGATTTTGACTGGATAACCCAGTTTCAATGGTGGACCTATCATCTTAGCTTCTTTATTTGGCAACTTTGTAGTTCTTCCCACGTCCTTGTGACTATGCTGCTTTGTTATGTCATTAAAATTATTACGATTTCACTAAAATCTGTAAACCAACAAATTTCTGAATTTTCGGGGAAATTTACTCAGGGGGCAAATAGCTTAGGAACGTTACCACCACAAAGAATTCAATTTGATTCCTCCGCATCCCAAAATAATTTACTATTTGACTTGACTCTTTCAAAGGAACGATTTGATAGAATGACAAAGGTTATCTTAATTACTGAGGAAATTATCCAAGAAATTAGTTCCGTTTGGGGAGTTTCCTTAATTATTGAAGCAATCATTTTAATTGCTGCTGGTACAGCCAACACATTCAATTTTCTTTTTGATGAGGATCAAACATCAAATGAAATTAATGGAGTTATGAAATTTCATGTGCCAAGTGTTGACGAATGGATTGGAGTATTTGTGACGATAACTACGCATTTCTATTTCCTATTTAAGTTGACATCAATGGTCACTTTTATGATTGCTGAGGGAAACAAGATGCTACATTTATTAAAGCAGACTAATCATTTGGCAATGCCGAAAAGTATAAGGGAAAAAATTTCAGTTTTGAAATTGGATCTGGCATCTACCAATATTTCATTGAGTGCATCCAATTTTTTCCAAATTAATAAGTTTCTGATTACATCGGTAAATTAAAATATTTAACTAATTTTCAAAACACTTAAAGTGAGATTATTTTAACCACTAATGATTTTTTTACAGATAACTTCCCAAGTGGCCACATACGTCATTGTCCTTCTCCAATTCGCCCAAACGGAAAAAACGAACAGCGGTGGCCATGATTAATAAACTACTTGATTAACAATTAAAATTTAATGCCCGTTAACTTGTCTCAATTTAATTTTCGCGTAAATAAGTATGTTTCAATTTATTATTTCACTTCACACCTAGTAATTAAACTTTAATGATCATTTTATCGTTAACCTTACTATAATTACCTATTACACAATATCTGTACATCCTCAGATTAATTTATGCATTAACTTAAATCAACTTAATTGTAATTAAGATATACATTTAACTTTCTACTATTAGCACAACCGTATCCACTCGCACAACTTTCATTCTTCATTTTTTTACTCATTCAAACTGACTTTTAAATTTTTAATTATGATTAGCTAATAGTAATTAACATTTTATTTTTTACATGCACTCATTTTGTTTTTGGATCTTTGGATATCACAAAAAAAGAAAAATATATAAACAGCACAACTTTCTTTCCACAAAATAGATTGTGTAACACAACGTGATTTTAACTGTTGTAAGATTAATTATAATTAAGGTGTAGTAATAAATAATACTTTTTACTTAACAGGAAAACTTAATTTCAAGTGATAATAATTTACACACAGCTTTATAATTATCATGGTCATCAATTTTACAAACACACCCGGTGTACATTTTCTTTCAGAAATAAAAAAATGTCATTCAATCAAAATAAAAAAGTATACTGCAGTTTTAATTGACTACTTAATTATCATAATCATTACAATTTTCATCTAATTGATCATCCAATTTTATTCCCTTATTTTTTTAACTGGACAATTATTGTTTAATGTTAGCAAAGAGGAAGCACAAGACACATTAAATTGTTTAGCAAGTTTTTATTTGTATTAATTAGTTAATTTAACTGTAATTACTTTTTTATTACCAGCTAATCAATAATATCTCATTATGTATTAACTACACTACCTTTTGACTTGACCTCTGACCTTTTTTGGATAGATTACTTTTTTTAAGAAGAAGAGAGGAAAAAAGTTTATTTTATAAAGTTTGTCTTTCAAATTTTCAATCTTCAATCTTGACTGCAACTTTCTTCACTTTGCCCCAAAAAATATACAACTGAACTGTACACTGAACTGTCCTTGTCACTGACAAGAATTAATTTTTTAGAATTAAAATTACTTACAAATAAATAACTAGAAAAAGAATTATCCACAAAAGAAAAAAATGTTAAGCGGAATGAATTGTTTTTTACTTACGCCCATATCTTCATCTTGGCATTGATTTTTACAGGAAAAAAATATTTCGAACATGCTTTATTTTTTTGGATTTTTAACTGAAAAATAAGGCATTACATTAGAAATTGTTAATTTTTTTTATTCTACTGGACAAATACATTGAATTAAACTAATTGTGCAACTGTGTGAAATCTTTTTACAGCCCCATCTTTTTGTAATAAGTTGTGTGGGTGGTTTGAGTTTTGGTGAAAATAGAATTAAGAAAAGAAAAAATATATATCATTTAAATGTGAAGCTCTCTCACAATTCATCTCTGAGTAAAGTGTATCGATTATTAGAAGGCGCCAGTTTCTTAAATGTCGATTCAGGGGGACTAGTGACCTTGTTTCCGTTTGAATCTATGGTAATTATTTTTGATGTCGAGTCGCTTGGATCGGGACCATAGTGGAATTCCCTGTGAAGCTTTCCCGAGTGAAGGTCTGCAATGAACTGCTTAATTTTTCCGGGTTCTCCCATTTGACTAGCATCGGGAAAGAGATACATGTGACGGAAACTGTCAATCGCGATGATAGGCAGGTCCTTCTCATTCTTCCCAAGGTGGTGAAGCGGATGAGCAAACTTTTTACCGTCAGCGGTTAAAAAGTTGACATTTTCTATAAAGAAATAAATATATACGTACATAATAAGTAAACTATACCTATAAATTTTAGGACAGTTACAGTTACGTTTATAGATTTACTCACGTTTCTCGTCCATCAACTCTTCGGTGACAAGTTGATTAAATTTCCTTACACTTTCCACGTCATCCGGTCCATGAAACAAGATTAAGAAGGGTAGCCCTTCCTCCGTCAACTCTTCCGCATTTTCGAACGTGATCTCCCTCACAATTGGAACACACTTGGCTTGCACCCAGCCAAACAGCTCGTCGAAACTCTCCGCATTCCCCTGAAACGTCTCATCCAACTCAACAGAACGGCTGCGGTCGGGGCGGAAGGCGATGATGTCAGTGTCCGGGGGATGCATGGTTCTTGAAGCCTCTCTAAAAAATATGTATAATATACACAGAATTTTATAACCAATCATTTAAAGATTTAATTACAATTGAGGTAAAAGGTAATTTACCCAAATCCTGCGTAGAAAGCACACTCATCTTTCAAATTAGTGGCGACACGACGGAAAGTATCGTAGGATTTACTTGTGTTTGTGGACATGTAACCTATGAACACCCGCTTGTTTTCCTAAATTATAAAAAATACAGCAATTAACATGTAATTTTGCAATTCCTCAATTAAGTAGCCATTTTTAATTGAACTTACATCAATTTTGAGAACTTCACGTAAATGCTGGAACTCATGGATGGGATTTTCAAGTTGCTTCTTAATGAACTCCGCAAAGGCATCAGCTGATCGTTGACCTCGGTACTCTTTTTTGAGGGGCAACCCATTCCGGATGAGTTTTAGCGTGGGATATTTCGTGATTTTGTAGCGCGATGATATGGAGTCTGTAAAGCAATTAAAAATCGATATTTATTAATTAGAATATAATGTCACTTCACTTTAATTGCAATTTGCACAGTGAAAGTGAGCTTACTTTGACGGTCACAGTCCACTCGGCCCAGAACGACTTTTGACTTGTCTGGAATTTCTTTAGTGATCTTGTCGGCAGCTTCATCGAAAATGGGAGCGAGGAGATTACTAAACCGGCACCTGTAACACAAACATTAACTTTTAACTATAATAATCATCACAAAACACAATTAAACTATTTAATAATTAACATGACTTACCAATCGGCATAAAAATTCACAAAAACTAACTCCGTATTAGCTGCAATAATAAAATACACAAGTTAATTGTTTAAACTAAACTGTTAATTAACATTGTTCAATTTAAAACAGCTTATTAAGTAACAAGCTTACATATAGTATCGTCAAAATTAGAACTCTCCAATTCCACAGCCCCGCTGTCAGTCGGGTTGTAACAGGAGATCAGCAGCTGTAAAAATTAAATCCAAAACCAAACCCAATTAACTAAACTCCATCTAAAAATTAGACCAACAATTAATTTCATTAAAGCCACTCACAATATAAGCACATCCAAAAGTAATCTTCGCCAATGGCGAACAGCCTGCTTTTCTCTTGGATAAGCAATTAGATGATGACTGTTTACATGGTGCACAATTAGTAGTGGAATTGCTTAGTTCAGGTGGCCGTGGCATAATTGCTCAGTTAACTAAATGCTCGTCCAAACTCTCCCCACAAAACTAAACTAACAATTAAAAACAAAAGAATAACCACTCCACAAGATTAATATCTTACTTCTTAAATATTTTCTTGCCTACACCAAAAAAGTATACATAATTATCTGCTAATTTACCTGTCTACTTTTCCTTGTCGACCTGATGACCCAAAAAAATCTCCAAAACAATTAAATTTAATCCACCTTTGAACCTGATAGTTTTTATCACTTCTTAATTCCACCAATCACAAAGTTCCAGCTGACAAACACACATACACAGCTTATTTTTCACTACCGACTCAGGTATTTTACCTGGTAATTCTTCTCTGCCTGCTGACTTGACTACCAAAACCAACCAACTACACTCAACCAACACACAACACAATACACCTTACTCGTCACAAGCACAAGTGTCAAAAAAATGAAAGGGTTAAAACCTAAATCAATCTTTCTGTCTATCTTGACACTTTTTACATGATCATGAATTTTAATGGCTCTTTCACATTTAAATGCTATTTAAATTTGTATTGATACAATTTATTTAATCTTAAACCGCTTTGTTTATAATTTTTCTATTTTATCCAGTTTTGCCGACACGTTGACTTGTCTGGCTGGCTGGTTTGGTTTTTAGACTAAAAGCTGAGCTGAGCTGAGCAGAGTATTTTTTTTTCTGAAGAGCTCACCTGATGGCGCCAACAAAGTAAGGTTTGAATTGGGAAAAAGTTGGGGTATTCTGAGATTTTTGGGGTGTGTACTAAATTTGTGTAAACGAAGTAAAAATGAACAAAGACTTTTAATTTTTGTACTTGAAGTGAATAAAGTGAAAAATATAAAACTAAAGGATTTAAATGTGCAATTAGTTAATTACGTAACAAACTGTTAATTAAGAAATTAATAAGTACTATGAGTTTATTCAAGGTTTTTATTGAGAAGTTAAAATTATTTAATTAATTAAGTTTAAGTAGGTTTTAGTAACCTATTGAGTGATTTCATTATAAAGGAGAGCAATTAAAATTAAAATGCTGTTTAATGCTAAATTTATGATATATTCAAGAAAAATTATAAATGGGGTCACTTGAGATGCATAAAAAATAAAAATATTTTAAACAAATTAGGTATAATTTTTGGATGCTTTTAATGTAATATTTAATTTTTTTGGTTTGCAAGCTAATTATGTACAAAGATAGGTTTCCATGCAATTTTTAATCTGATATCCTCTCCCAATTATATTATAATCTTTCACGAAGGTTATCCAAATTTTAGACTTGACTTGTACGAGAATCGTGTGTTCATTCAAAATTTCTAGATTTTTTATATCAGTTAGATTGCCACCATCGTCATCATCACCATCTTCGTCCAAACCAATTTTGTGGAGATGCTCATCTTTCAATTGAAAAGCACTAATTAGCTGTCCATCAATTTCCCCAGTTAACTTAAATGTCACAAGATATTCAACTGGAAAATTGTGATGAATGTTGACCTTTACAATGACATGGTATTCTGTACATTGTCCTACGTTAATTGTTTGATTTGCAGAAAATTCTCGCGTTTGAATATAATTCCAAGTTGGTTTGCTATATACTTCCGAGAAGGAAGAGAAGCCAGAAATGAGATGGTTTTTAAATGTGTGCGTCTTCAGAATCGAGATTGTTGGATTATCTTGGGAAATTTCCAGGGACACTGAGTCTGGATCATCCACAATTATTTTTGGAATGTTCGAAAATATTGAAGGAGGCTCGATGATGACTTGTTCTGAAATCTCTTTTTGGGCGGAGTATTCTTTTGATAAGGTGGAGGTTCCGTTGTTTATGATAACCAGTTTTGGAGCGAGGTCTTCACTGAGTAAGGTAGAAAGTCCGAGATAATTTTGAGCGTGGGCGGTGCTTTCGGTGGAAGTGAGTTGAATCTTTGAGATTGAAGCAGTCAAACTGTAAATTTTAAGGAAAGAATTTAATTATTAAAATTTAAAGAATAATTATTTAATTTGGTGGTGGCAAACTTACTTTGGTTGTTCTTCGACTGCTTCAAATTTGAATAATGTGTAGATAAACCATTGGCCCCCTTTTAAATGGAAACTTCGATAGTTGGGATCATCTTCCGTGTATAACGATAGGTAAAAACGAGAGGAATCCTCCATTTCTTCTTTATTAAAAACGGTAATGAATGCATTTGGTAGGGATCTTGATTTCAAAGTGTAACGCAATCCATCTTGAACTGGTTTGAAGAGATACTCATCTTTTGGATTGTCAGGGGAATAGCGAGGATTTAAAATGAGATAGTAAATTTCTTCCCCGAGAGCTTCCCCGTTTTCAGAACTCCAACCAGCGTATTCACCGGGTATTCCACGGTTGGCTAGGTGGTACCATCCGGGATATTTATTGCATGGGAGAAAGATCCACTGGTCTTGGAAATAGTTGAGGGATCCTTTTTTGTAGAGATGGGAGGAAGATGAGTTGTTGTCGGAAATGATGTAACGGTGGCCGAGGATGGGATGGGTTTTGAAGGACCAGGTTAAGTGTTTGGTGGCGGTGTTGGAAGTGGTCACTTTGTAGAACGTTCCGGTTTTTAGGGAAGTGTTGGGAATGGGCTGTTTTGGAATTGGAGGGAAAAGGGTTGAGTGGGAGTAGGCGGAGGAAAAAATGGAGAGAATTAAAATGGGAAATAAAAATTTTCCCATCATTTTAGCTGAGAAATCTATTTATTTTATAAATGTGGGTGGGCAAATTGAAAAAGGTTGAGAGTGCTTGGAATGATTGTTAATTACTCGGGTTTATATACATTTGCAAATTAATATCAATTTTGTCTTTTAGTTAATGAAAATGAATCAATATTTTGTAAGTAGGTTTAGTGTGATAAATAAGTGCAGTTGCACTTATCTTAATTGATAAAAACATATATACGCAGAGCGCAGCTGCAGACTCTGAATAAATTATTATTATCGATGTTTCATTGAAACTTGATTTAAGCTTGGTATAATTTATCTCAATAGATTTCCTGTTGGTTTTGCAATTTGCAGTAGGGTTTCACGAGATAAATGACGTTTTTTGATTGATATTGTTCTACGTTGGCTGCAAGTTTTAAAACGTTTAGCCTAATAAATGTACATTGAAATACAAATATCAAAATGCAATGAATGCATGACGGGGTTGTGGTAATCTTGTTGGTAAAGGTCAGCTCAGATTATTTATACGTTTGGTTATTTTGGTGTTTGAAATGTTAGACGTGCCATTTATGATTGAAATATGCTATGCTTTATAAATGAAGTGAAATTTAATATGATGCATGGGTCTGAGGCAAATGGAGTCGACTCTGACTTGTTTAATTGCTACCGTGTAAAAACTGGGATTGTATAATAAATTTAATGATTACTCTAATACATTTGCTACGCTTTTGCTTTGTCGGAGTTCTGTGTCTCGATTTCCCCGAAATCCATCAACCGCTTTGTAATTTCGGTATATTTAATTTTAGACTTGAGTTCAGTGGTATTTTACTGGGAAAGGAAGTAAAAAATGATAATGTTTAATCGTATATGTTTCAACAAAAAAAGTACCAATGTGTTAAACATGCCGTCAAGAAAAAATACAGAAAACGTAAGGATGCAATTGGACGACGAGTTCATAAAGGATGTTACGGATGATAAATATTTTGTTTTGTATACTCATTACAGTAAATTTGTGTTGCATAAAAGTGAAAAGTAATAAATTCTTGATTGATGATCAATAATTTCCTATTAAAATTATGTGGTTTGTAAGATACTTTAGCAGTTTTCTGGACAGAAATAGAAGCACATAAAAAACGGATGTCGAAAAAGAAAATATGACAATGACAACTTGTAGAAATTAAGCAATTCGTCAGTCAAGCAATACAAAAGAGGAAACAGCTTTTGGGGTAACCTTGGACTGAAAACAACTAATTCTTTAAATTATGAACCGCAAACCCGGTTCAAAATCGCTTCAATACGGTTCAAAATATAGAAATGCATTTTTTGTGAACCACGGTTCCTTATCAATGTATTTTACATGCTTATACAAATATTTTATTAATAAAATCAAAAGTTATGAACAGAAAAGCATTTAACCGGTTAAAAAGTTTTATTTTCAATCAAATATGTAAAATTCCGTTTTAACCCTTCAAAATATAAAATTGAATTATGATGTTATGTAAGGTGCGATAACATTTCTGATTAGGTATATGTAGTTTTTGTGTGTTTTAATTTCAAATTTCAATGCCCCATCATCATGATATGTCGTTACTACCCCCAAAACTTATTCAAGCTCTCCAACTAATTTAATGAAACAAAATGGAACGAATGATTGAATGCAAATTTACTTTTGATCGCCAATATTGTTTTCATGTACCGGTTTTCGCAATCGTTAAATCAGACTATTTTGGGGTTACTTGAAACAGTTGAAACTACCATGAAAATTTAATTTGCTGAGAGATATTTAGTATATTTGTCAAAATAGCCAGATGATTGATTATACACATCATAAGAACAAACACAAAATTCGAAAACAATTTTTAAAAATGACACATTTTTACATTTTTTACAATGTATTTACTATAAAGTTTTCATTTTTAGTTTCCAAGATTATTGCAGACGTATTCATCGCTACAACTCTCAATTTTACTTCCTTTCGCATCAACTGTAGAGTCCTTTGCAAAGGTCACCCACATTTTGGCCTTGGCTTTTGCTAAAATGGTGTATTCATCCAAAATGTCTACAAACTCTGCATGAACATCGTTACCGTCATCGTCATCATTGAAATGTTCATCTCTCAAGTCGACGGAACTTATTTGCTCACCATCCTCCTCCCCAGTGACCTTAAAGTAGACAATATACTCAATGGGGTAATCCTTGACAATATTGACATTGGCATTGACTTCATATTCCGTACAACGAGGAATCTCGACCGTTTGATTTGTAAAGAAGTCCCGAGACTGGGTATAGTTCCAAGTTGGTGTGTTTTCATGATCTGCAGAGTAAAACGAGATGAGTTGTTGGTTGAATGTGGGCGTTTTGAGAAATGGGATTCCTGGGTTCCCTTCAATTTCAACGGCATCCTCTACACCTACTTGGTAGAAATTGGTGAAGTTTGTGGGGCGATGGATGAAAACGCTTTCAGCTATTTCCTTTCGGCCAAGATATTCTTCGGTCAGGGTAGATGCGCCATTGTTCAGGAAAATGGATTTGGTTGCTAGCGCCTCCGAAGTCAATATAGCTGTTCCATTATTGTCTGCGGTGAAGTTTCCAACTAGCTCAATTTTTGAAATGGATGCTTTCAGGCTGATAATTTACAAAGTACATTAATTATTCTTGATTGCTAATTTGAATTGATTGCTTTAATCACTATATATTAGTTCAAGTACCTTGTTTCATCGTCCACACGTTCGAATTTGAATAACGTAGAAGCATACCATTCACCTCCTTTTTTGTACTTGACCGCGTCTGCTTGAACGTTGCTCACATAAATATAGTTATTAGACTTTACACTTATTTCAGCATTTGGTAAAGCTTTACACTTAAGTCGATAATGTGTTCTTTCTTTGACTGGTTTGAACAAGTATTCGGGCCTCGGATTGTCTGTGGAATAGGATGGATCTAAAACCATGTAGTATTCGTTAGTACGAAATGTTTCCCCACTTTTGTGGCTCCATGTTGCAAATTCCCCTGGAATGCCACGGTTAGCCATGTGATACCACCCAGTGTGCCCTTTGGCTGGTAGAAAGAACCATTGAGAGTCATAGTACCTGGATCCACCTTTTTCGTATTTGTAAAGGTTCGAAAAATTATCATCTCGGAGTATATAACGATGACCGTACTTTGAATGTGCGTCGAATGACCAAATCATGTGCATTGTGTCTGTATTTGAAGCAGTAACCTTGTAGAACGTTCCTGTTTTCAGGTCAGTTCCACGGATTCGGTTTTGCTTGACACCGGAACAAAAACCGTGGCTTATTATGTCATGATGACAGTGAACAGCAGTGGATGAAAAAAGTAAAATGAAAAGAGGAATTTTCGTCATGATTTTGGAATAATTGCTTCAAGGGTTTAGGTGAAATTGTGAAACAATCCGAGTTAATTGTAATAATGGTGCATTTGCATGAAATGACTCACATTTATATATACGCTTGTGGTTTTAGTTTTAGTAAATATGGATACATGTTACAAATTTATGAATCATAAATGTACTACGCTAAACGTTTTAGTAATCTTGATTTCGGTGAAATTTATGAGCAAATTTAATTTTAGACTTTTGCTGTGCTGCAATGCAACATAAGTCATGAAGGAAGTGAAAGAAGATAAAAGTTTACGACTGTTTGGCTTAAAGTTGGCGATATATTTAATAGGAAGTCAAGAAATAGAAAACGACAGAAAAATGAGATCATAAAGGATGTTACATTTGATAAATATTTTTTGGACATCTGCTACAGTAATTTGTTATTATTGTATGACTAATCTTGCAAACGTTTAAAAAGTATGATTTAAAACAACCAATAAAAATTCATTTAATTCCCTGGAATCTTTTATTTTGTTCTAAAATTTTGCAAAACTGATTTTAAAAATTTCGAATTAAAACGCAACTCGATTCGATTAATTTTCACCTCTTTATTTCCCATCCAGTCTATAGTCATGTTCCTTCCAAAAACCCGGATATCTATTACGATTACACTGTAAAAACCATGGAATCTTAACAATAGCATTTTGCTCTTTAAAACCTTTCAACTTCTTAAATTGTACTAAACTCTGCACTCTGAATTTTATAGAGTTACTTAAATGATTTAACTTTCTTTCTGCTTCTTCCGTTTTATTTTTACCAAACAGAATCCCAACATCAATAGCTTGTTTTACATTCTCCACACCAGCTTCCGAAGCAGTTAACAATTTCACTATTTGAAAAGGTGGATATGCATATCTTGAGAGATGCATGCCTCCCAATAAAAATGTTGGACTTTCTCCACGCATCCGGGTTGGATACTGATTTTCACTTTTATTGTAATATTTTTTAGCCGATGCCAAAGTCCAAAAGGTGGGATCTCCCAAAGTATACTTGTGACCCATCACAGGGAAATCTGGTTTAAAAACTGAGTTCATTCCGTCAAAAGGGAACCAGATTCCAATGTCGACGGATGATGCGTTGAAGTGACAGTTTTTTAGGAAAATTATGTCGTGTCTTGATGGAATTTCATCGACATCTCCAAAACCTATTTTTAATCAAAAAGTTTAACATGGATAAGATAAAAAATGTGGTAGCACAAGAAGACCCATAAAGTTTGCTACTTATTAAAATACATAAATATGTACATGTTTTGAGAATTATTTAGTATATTTACCTACTAAATCATCACTGGAAAAATATTTCATTACGGAATTCCACTCCAAAAACTTTTCCCATCTGAGTTCCTCCTGTAATCTTTCTCTTTTAAACATTTTTTCTGTTTCGTTTTCTTTTTCCACTTGTTCAACTTCAGCTTTCACTAGATCAGCATCATCCACAACAAAGTGAACAACTTTCTCCGAAAATTTGAAAAATCGTTCTTGTAACTTTATCAAATCCCACATTAGAGGTTTCCCAGTGAAAAATTTCGAATGTGGCTTGACACTTTCAATTAAGAAAAACTTATCCACAAAGTCATTTAGTTCGTTTAAATGAATTTCTAAAGAGTCCACGTCAAAACCAAACTGTAAAAGAATGCCTACTTTACGTGGTTTATTTAAAGATTTGCATAATAAACGTTTACTTAGTTTTTTGGGTGATGACGCTGGTAATTCAGGCATTTCAAAAAGTGGAGGTCCTTTACCATTTAAAGTTATACATGATTGGTTTACTGGAAATGAGGGAGATTTTATTAAAAATTGAACAAGTTTATACAAAAGTATGTCAGAGAGTCTCTGTATTTCTTGGAGTGCTGCAAAGTCTAAATTATCGTTTTGATTGGGGTCAAACTTTTGAATAATGGTCTTGTAGGAATTCCATGGAAATCTTTGCATTTCCTCCACAAAGGATACATGTGGAGATAGTAGGAAATCAAAGTGGGATATATTAACTGGGAATTTCGATGATTGGTTATTTAATTTAAGATTTTTAGAATTTTTGGGAAAGAGAAATATATAAAAAGTAATTAAGATTGAGTACAATGTTAGATATATAAAAGTTTTATTATTCATTTTAAATAGAGGCATGGTTATAAACGGAAGTTAGAAAAGTTACTTTTCAATATTTTATTTGAATTTTAAAGCTTGCAGGCTTTTAACACCTTTTATAGGACAAGTGAACTTAACAAAAGGAGAACTGAATTGTAAATTGGTAAAAGGAAAGGAACAAGGAACTCAACATATTGCATGGCATGTTGTCTAACCTTATCTGTTAAAAAAGTGGAACAGATAAAATTTAGTCTTATCAGAAGAATTTAATATAGTAAACGTTTTCATATGTATGCTCCTTTGCAGAATACTTTAGTACAATACAGTAGGTGTATGGACTATGAATGTAATTTCTCCTTGGCGTGGGTGGAGAAGATAGTTTATGGAATTTGTGCAGAGGGTTGAATTGATGCTGCTCATTTGTGAAGCTTTTTAATAACCAATACCTTCGTACAATCCCGTTTCCCTCGTTATAATCTCGTCGACACAACGAGGTCCGTAGTGATTATGATGTTAACTGTGATAAACTTAAGAAATTAAAGGTGTTCTTGAAGACCAAACCAAAGATGATATCCAATACAAAGTATTCGAAATCGAGATTCAAAAATGTGGGAAGTTTTAGGATTCGAGACATGAAGTTGTGAATTTAAAACACATATGGATACAATGTTACGTATGGACTGTTAGGTGAAAATATGAGTATAATAATGATTAATTTTAATAAAATTATACGTTTTTAAGGTGACAACGCAAATAATCATCCCTTTCAAATAACAACTATTTACAACAACTTTTTTTTATTGGGATTAAAATATTTTTGTGTCTCGTTTTACCCCACTAACTTGGTTCACTTTTCTCCAGTTCTCTGTTGGTAGTCGGGGAAAACTAACTATACCACCTACAATTGGAACTATTTTATTCTTGTTATCATGCTCAGCCTACAAAAATATTTCTAATTACTGGAACATATTCACTCTAAAATTATCTTAATTCCAAAATTGTACACAATAACTTGTCTGTCGATCGAAAAAGAGTCCGTTGGACTCAGGGACTGCGGAACAGGGGGGACGAGGGGGATTTCTCCTCCCCCCCCCAGTGTCAGAGACAGGAGGGGAAATCCCCCCATGAAATTAAGATTTTAAGTAGAATAATGTTATCAATCAGCATGTTCTGTGAATTCAATATTTGAATATAAATATGTAAGTTTCAACCCCCATAAATCAATTTTGGCTCCAGCATAGCATAAATACAAAGCAAATTTAGCCTACACCAACGTCAAGCTTTACTTTGTTTAGGTGCTTTTCAAACCCTTAAATCGAATGAACTAAGCAATTCTAAATTTCATGTTCATTTTGCTTATTTGGCACCGATTAGAAAAGATGTATCTTGATAAAGTTAAAAGTTTACAACTTTCATGTGTCAGTTAGGCTAAAATTTACAAGTTTTATCAAGAGGAAACGAATAATAGAATAGAGATACAATTGGAAGCTAGAAGCCAAAAGCTATTAAGTGAAATGAATTCGTTTTGAATGAATGAAACAAAATTCTGTTTTTGATACTGAAATTTTGAAGCTTTTCTTTAAAATATATGAATTTGTTCTAATAAATGAAGTTTATCAGTTTAGTACAGTTTTATCGTTAATATATCAATTCGTTGAAATTAAAGTAAAGTATTACATATTTTATAAAGTCCCCTGTGCAGTGGGGACTTAATAAAGCGCATCGCTTTTAATCGCATTTAAAATCGATTTAAAGATGCGAAACATAGTGTTCAATTTATTTATAAAACGTTATGGTAGATCTTCTATTGGATACATTAAAATATAATTATAGCATGGCATATATTTTTGATTGACAATGTATTTGGTACTGGTTTAAGTACGACTAAAAACTATAAGTTGGTTGTTAAATGCATATAGATTTTTTTAAATGTACTAAATAAAATATCACCGATCCACCAACTTATTTAGTAACTACAATTTTTACATCCCCCCCACCTTTATGGTGATTGTCCCCCCCAAGCCAAAAATCGTTCCGCAGCCCCTGGTTGGACTTATGGATAGCTGCTTCCCTGGTTGTAGAGTATACGTGCCTTGTATCATACAGTCATACATTCCTAATAAAGTATATATTACATATAGTGAACTGGAAAAATGCTTTTACATGACATTGAAATACTGAATTCTATTTTCCCTTTATATGGAACTCTTTTGGGTTACTGTGATTTATTATAGAAATTTCTATGTATGTGTATATGTGTATATGACTGAACATATAACAATAAACGCTTCAACCATTCAATCAGAGGATGAATAGTTTTTTAAATTTAAATTATCTGTTTGAATTTTAATCATTTGCATTATACTGCACTCACGTCAACTGAGTTACCCATAATCTTTAAGAAAGCAAGTCTATAAAAAAACAAGCGTTCAGGATATGATATGTAAAAATTCAGGTTTTGCACTTTTGCACAAAATGAAGTCGGAACTAACTGCTTGTTTCTATTACATTGTTTCTATTTCTATTACTGAGCTATGTTTCCCACCCACAATCATATTTCTTTGGTTAGAAAAACGTCTAGAAAGCCTACTTAGCACTTTTATAAATCAGCTATGAATTGAGCATTTAAATGCACATAGAAATTTACACTTTTTAGCAAAAGTTATATATATGATTCTTTATTGCAAACTTCATCATTTTTTGTTTTACATAAATGCGAGTTCATAGAATAATTAGTCAAGACAAAAAGGAGACAAAAAAGTGAAAATAAAATA
>JAQFXM010000420.1:0-51909 GCA_034693345.1 Entomobrya multifasciata
ATTGAGTGGGGTTCAGGATTAGATAGGTAGGAGGTTCTTCGTTGAAGGACTTCTAACACGGGGTAGTACGTGGAGTTTGCGTAATATCTTGTGTTAGATCTTCTTCACGGAGAACCGCCAGCTTGTTCACTTTAGAAAGTGGGCGAGAAGGCTGGTTTTTTCTGTCCTTTTTAATATTTTTACCCGTTAGGTTTGGACCGGCGTGTCCCATCATAAAATTCAAATTCAAGGCCCCTTTTTAATTTTAACTATTCAGACGTAGCAACGTATGTCCCGTACGTTTCCACTCCCGCTACGTGCTGACTATAGGGATGTATTTCCGCTTTGCGTAGGGTTCCTATTTTAACTGGAGGCGTGCCCATTAGCCCAACGTAATATGAGCATTAGAAGACCCTTTTTTATTTTGAAAGTATCAAAAAAGATAGACAGACAATTTGTTAAAAACTGTAAGAAAAACATGTAAATCAAACGTTTTTTGTCTTTAAAAGGTTGAAGGAACCGTGTGGGGCGCAACGGTCGTTGCTAGTTCAAGTTTCAACAGGGGGTATCATGAGAATATCGGACTACAGAACAGAGCTAGTAACGAAAATCGTGCTATTCGTAATAATGATGAATACAAATAATATATCTGCCGGTGGATTTATTGTTGACGACTCGGAACGACCCGCCTGTAGCCGACCTGAGAGGGGAAAGTCGCTTCACCCCTTTGATAAGCTACAGGAGGAATTAAAAGTAGGCGACAAAATAACGGACCCAATTGGTAACGACTCGGAACTCTTTGAGGAAATGGATACGGATAATGGAACTACAGTACAGAATAATTCAGGAAACCAAGTGATAAGATATCAGCAAATATTTGACCAACTAAGAGACCCTAATTTTGTAAAATCAAGACCTTCGCTTCAGCAAAAGATAGCGAAGTGTGAAGTGTATATTAATAGTTGTTTTTCTAAGTCATTGTCACCTGATGAAATACAAACAGTACATACGATATGTACTTCTTTTGTCAAAAAGATTCAACGGAATTTAGGATCAAACAATAACAGTTTTAGTCGTGTTGAATCACGACTAAAAGACTTCTTATGTACACCAATAGATATACCAGACACCTTTTATCAAACATCGGACAGGCCTCATTCTCAACCCCACATCAAGCACCAATCTTTCCGAAGTTTGCAGCGAAATGCTTCTGCAATAGAAAATAGTTTCTTGGGCCACTCTTCTAGATCTATAGCTGTTGTGGCCGCTAGAAATGCAAGACGTGAAGGCAAACATAAGTTGGCTCGAAGACTCTTCTCAGCAGCAAAAGATACACCACAAGAAACAAATATAGTTGAATCTGAAGTTTAAGAAATGACACCACAAGAGGCCCTAGCTTTACTTTTAGAGCTAAATCTTAGTGTTGACCAGTACAAGCTTTTAAGAGAAAACGCAATAAAGCGTAACTGTAATTTGTACCCCAGTTACGACAAAGTATATCAGGAGAAAGAAAAACTTAGGCCCAGACCCGAACAAGTTAAAGTTACCGAAACCACGGCCCAAATAAGCCTTCAAGACATGCTAAATCTTAGTGCAACCAGAATCTTTGCTAGCGCTAACGAAGACTCGCCGTTTAATGAATATTTTGAATCGTCCAATGAAATCAATATGAAGCTTATTTGTAGTTATGGATTCGATGGGAGTTCTGGACACTCAAACTATAAGCAGAAACTACCTGATGGAGCCGATGATTCGTCACTGTTTACGACTACCATTATACCGCTTCTGCTACAAGATGATTTAAGCCGCCCATTTTGGTCAAACCCCTCACCACAATCTACACGATTTTGTCGGCCTCTCAACATGCAATTTAAGAAGGAAGACAAAGAGTTGGTCATTGCAGAACAGATGCGACTGAAAGCTGAAATAGAGAGTCTTAGTTGCCTTGTAATTGAGCTCAACGGAAAATCCTACAAGATTAGTTTTGACTTGCATCTTACGATTATAGACGGCAAAATTCTCAATATTCTACTTGATACTCCATCACCTTTAACTTGTCCAGTATGTGAACTCTCAATTTCTAAGTTAAATAATTTAGCGAAATGTGAAAGCGTCGAGATAGAAATCGAAAGATTACGGCACGGATTAAGTCCCACGCATGCCTACATTCGATGTTTGGAATTTTGCCTTAAGTTATCGTATAGACTCGTTGTCGAAAAATGGCGAGTGACCGATGCCACAGAGAAGAAGTTAGTCGCCAGCAGAAAATGTCAGATCCAATCAACGCTTTTTAAAGAGATGGGCCTGCGAGTCGACTTTCCAAAACCAGGAGGATCAGGAAGCAGCAACGACGGCAACACGGCCAGAAGAGCGTTTTCGTCACCATCGCAGTTTGCTGAAATACTTGGCATTAATAGAGAACTTGTAGAGGGTCTAAGTACAATACTAGTGGCCTTGAACTGTCAACTTCCCTTAGATTCCGGGAGATTTAAAATATTTTGTGACGATTTAGCTCAAAAATATGTGAAGTGGTATCCTTGGTGTTATATGACTCCAACACTTCACAAAATTCTGCTCCATGGACATTTGCTTATTGAAAGTGCAGTTCTTCCCATCGGCGTATTAGGAGAAGAGGGAGCAGAATGTAGAAATAAGCTGTATAAGAATGATAGAAGAGATCATTCTAGAAAAAACAGCCGAGTGAATACTATAAGGGATATGTTTTTTCGGTCTATAGATACATCAGATCCCTTAATTTCTATGGTATACAGCAGTAGAAGAAAGAGGTATAAATGCTTTATTTGTAAATGCTTGTAGATAAATGTAATGTTCTGCGTGTTAATACTGTTTGTATTGCTTTTGCTTAACAAATTGCTTTAGCTTACCGCTTTATTGCTTTTCTATGTATTCTAATTAGGAAGCGGAAAAAGATTCCGTTACCTCATAATGTCATCCAGATGTTGAAGGAGCCATCTTTTCCCCTGCTGCAGGTGAACGAGATGTCAAATTCAACCGAAGATGTTGGTGAAGAGGAAGAAGAGCCAGATCAGTTTCCGGAAGTAATTTTGGAAAATGAGGTAACTTGCTTTAAATTATTTGGGAATACTGCTTTGCTCTGCTATCTTTTTTGATCTTTCTTTAGCACTTAGTTTTATTTACACCAATGCTCGTTTTTAGCAATCAGTGTTATTTAATTTCAATAGTTTATGCTCGAAAGCTCTTGCTTGAAATTAGTGTACTTTTTGTGGAGGGATATTTGGTCTAGAACTGCTTATATTAATACTAGTAAAAAATACTTAAAAATAGATGTTGGACTCTTCTGTGTTGGGTCTAGTATAATTGTTATACTCTTTACTCAACTAGTTCTAATGATCTAAACGTAGTCTCCACATCCATATTTTGGCCATTCTAGCCAAAATACAAGATATTCGACTCTGCTTTTAGTCAATCTGGGGCAAAATTCATTTCAAAAATTTTAGTTTGTTTTGTCATTATCTAAAGCCTCTAGGTACAAATTTTTAGCACTGTAGTTCATAAATCAACATTTGACCCTATTTGTGTCATTGTATCAATTATCAGCTATCAAATTTGACCTTTTCATTTTGACCCCGGGGTCAGTTTGACCCCATGGTCAAAAATATTATTTTTATTAGCTTCTCCATGTCGAATTGTGTAAGTGTACCAATTTTCAGCTATTAAATCAGATTTTTGATTTTGACCCCAGGGTCACTGTTTGGCCCCAGGGTCAAAAATTTTATTTTTATTAGCTTCTCCATGTCGCATTGTGTAAGTGTACCAATTTTCAGCTATTAAATTTGACTTTTTCATTTTGACCCCAGGGTCACAGTTTGACCCCAGGGTCAAAAATATTATTTTTATCAGCTTCTCCATGTCGAATTGTGTAAGTGTACCAATTTTCATTAATTAATTCTAATTCTGCACAAAAAAATGTTTGGCCGCTTTTTAGTGATTATAGAACACTGTGGCTCTTTGAAACTTCGAATGCTCATAACTCCAAATGGAAGCTACGGAACAACATGAAATTTTTTTTGTTCGATTACGGGATGGATGTAGTTTTCAAAAATACCAACACCTTATGGTTCCGCTGCTTCCATGTATTTTAAATGAGAGGCCTTGTCGTCCTGTAGCCTATATGCAAAACATACTGTGCAATGTATAGAATTTTTACAGGGAAAGAAATCTCTTTGAACAAAAACTATTTTTTTTAGCTTCATTAAAATCTCAAAAGTGGTGATGGTGGTTGTATGGCGGTGGTGGTAGCTTCGTAATCCACATTTTTTTCTTGCCTAAAGCCAACCCATGTTATTTGAACCTCTCCTCCTTTTTTGAAAATGCATACCACCGTAATACCAGCGTAATAATAATCAAAAAGATGACCGTTGTGGCCACTTCTACAACTACTTGTTCAAAAAAAATTTGCCACATGATGAAAATGAGGCTGTGAAGCTAAAAAATATGATGAACCTTAATCCATTCGCTACGGGAGCATCATCTGCATTATCATCAGCCCAGCAGCCTTAAAACATTTTCTCAGAGATTTGAAACCGTTTTCAAAACAAAGCAGAAAAAATACTCCCAAAATGAAAATATCGTTTAAATGAAATGAAGATCCGAAGGAAGGAGTATCACATTTTTAATATGCATGCAACACACAATTTTTTTTGAAGAAAAGATGATGCATGTCGTATTATCTATGTATGTGCCCTCAAGTGTGTAGGTAGTGAGGTTAATACTTTTAGAAGGAACAAATGAATATATCTTTTTACTTATATTGTTATTTTTATAAGTTAAACACACTATTTCTTCTTTTGAAACACAGTTCACAATTTTGTTTTTGGGCGTGGTCCATTTTATCTTCTAGATGCGATTCTACTTCGTGGTATTCTAAAAAAATGAGAGGTTATTTCATACCTTTTTTTGATGATGTTCTTTTTTTTCTTTAAAAAGTCAGCAATGCAATGCCAATGTCAAGTGACTAGAGAGAGAGAGAAGTGTAAAGCTTCTAAATTTTCTTTCTTTCTTTTTTGCATTTTGTATTTCCTATTTGTTGAACAAAAAGTGCATTTTTATAGTGGTTTTATGACTATGATGATTACATTTTTACTTCAGAATGATGCACAAGCCTTGTTATATGACCATTGTTTACTTGTTAGGTATACTTGTTTAGCTTGTATTGTTATATAAGTCAGTGCAGTGTACATGACACAAAAAATTGTTTGATGTGTTTGGAATGTTGAGAGTCAATTGTTGTAAAAAATATTTTTAGTTGTATTGTTTATAACAGCAAACCAGATCGGTTATTATAATGATTGGTCTTGACTCTTCTTATTTTACACAATTTGTACCGCTTTCACAAAGATATTAAATCAAATTTGTGTGTTAACCTTGTCTACAATGCAAAATTCAGTTTTCTTTTGATGTTTTTATGTGAGTCCAAGATTGAAACGGCTCTTAAATGTTCTAACGGTAAAATTAGAGATTTAATTATTTATGCTATAAAGCACATAGGTTATTATTACAGGTAAAAAATTGTGAAAACTCCCATTATTGCTTAAATTGTTTCTTTTTTTGTCAAGTGTTGTGCAAATAATAACACTAACACGACGGTGATAATGATAAAGCCGGGCTAAAAAAATCAGCTAAAGATCACGACCATGCGTGAATGAGTGACCAAATCGTTTTTCCCCAGAAGAGCTCAATCTTTTGATAGCAATAAAAACTCCGCTAATAAAAAACAACAGTGCAATTTGCTCCCTTTAAAGTATTTGAACTCTTTCTGTCTCAATTGCTATATTAACTCCTACCATGTCGCTCATCTCTCTGCATGTAAACTTGAGTTAATACTTTTTGGCTTGAGTTTAAGTGTAAGCATGAGTCTCTAATCATCATCATCCACTCGCCGCCAAAATGTCCTTTTTTATACTTTGCCTTCATCACATCACGGTGATTTTAAAAACAAAATAATAATCATAATCATAATGGCAATAATCGTAACCATTATAGGATAACATGGTATACATGTATTGCATTTTATAGAGTGTGCAGAGAGATGATGGTGATGATGATGACGAAGATGAGCAAAGTCAAGTGAAGAAAAGTGCAAAAATGATTATGACATGATGAGATGATGAGAAAACATTATTTGCCATCATTCTCATCATCATCTTCGTCGTCATCAACTCAACACATCATCAGGCATAATGCAACTTATTCCTATTCTCTACACTTCCTTACTAAAGAAAAATGCTCATGCCGAGGAAGATGATGATGCTATTGCTGATGAGTGCATTACCGCTGTACCGCCATCATCTTTATGGCTAGGTAAAGTGTAACATCATGTGCGTTTTTTGGCAAAAAACTGAAAAAAGTAAGTAGTTAAGTGTTATAAAGATGAGCTGCATCTCAGCAGCAAACAGCTGAAGAAGTAGGAAAGAACTTTTTAGTTGACTTTGACCTTTTTTTCTAACAGATGAGTAGAGAGATGAAGATGAGCCATCTAAAAAGATACGGTACTTTTCTCATCAAGCTCATTTTAAGCATCTCTCTTGTCATCATCATCATCAGATTTGTACTGAATTTTTTTCCTACCGAAAATTGGTTTTATTGTCTGATCTTTTTTAAGCTATTCTTGTACTACTGATCATGAGGAGAAAACAACTGAAAATGCTGTAAAATCCATAATTGCCTCAATTGACTATTTAATTACTTTTTGTACATATTATTTGTCTATAAAAACTAATTTTCCATAAAAAATCTTCATGAACTGTGAGATATGAATAATGCCATGCATATAAGTTATTTAGGTATACAAAATTCTGACCAAGTTCACATCGGTCTACGCAGTCCACACGCCACGATTACTAGTGCAATGTGTCTAACAAATGATGGTTATTAAAATGAGGAAGATAATGATATTAAATACTTACGTTTTTTAGATGATTTATAGCACAAATTTTTATACACTTTGATTGTTTTCTTCTACTTTTTATATTTGTTACAAGAAAATTTGATTTGCAAACATTAAAATCTTTTTTGCATATTTGCTTCTCATTTGGTACATTGTACGATGTGATTTGATACAAGGTTAGACCTTCACACAACAACGGCAGTAAACAGATCACATAAATATCCATATATTACTCTCGACTTTGCTTACGCACTCTCATAGAACATGCAGTACACTTGAGTGTTTCTTGCTTATTGTATAAAAAACAAAGTGATTATAAAACTATTTATATATCAAAAGCACAAAAGTTATTATTAATTTCCGCGAGAGAACTTCTCATTTAAACTCCCACTATAACTTTTTATTATTCAATAATAAAATGCAATGTATGAACTTACAGACACCTTCAACTTTTCAATTATTCAATGTAAAATCCAACAAAAAAACAACAATAAAAAACAATCAGTTATAGTAAATGATTAATTTGTAGTACTGAATTGTATCAATATATATACGTAACAATTAAAAACAATTCAACAATTCACAGTAACAGAGAACAGGAAATAACGTTCTTATTTTTATAAGTCTTCAGAGAGCTCACACAGTCCTGGAGGACATTCACAAACAAAAAACAGTAACAATATTAATCAGTACAGCAATTACAGCCCACATACAGTAAACTGCAAAAAAATCAGTTCAATAATTCTTCCGTTTTAGAAAAATTTCAGATTGCCCACATGTGCTTGCGGCTGGTTGATTTCACGTGTCCGTACCCAAAAAAGTACTTTCTTTCTTTTTTACCAAAATGATTAATTTTTGCATGAAGCTTAAGCTCATGCTCAACAATGTTCACATGCAATATTTTTTCCTACTTTGTGTTTATTATTATGATTTTTTTATTAGATCAGTCAAGAATAAAACAACAAGAAGAACCACTTGTTGCTTGTTCCTTATCGTGTGCTCCTCCACCAACTGTACTAGTAACACCACTGCCACTACTAAACCATGCAACAATACCGACGATAATGATGATGATATTACTTAGCTGATACCGCGATAACAATGCCCGTGTGTATTAACTCAAGTCAAACTTTAGCTAATAAAAATGTATTATTGGATTGACTTCTATATTTTATGATACCATTGATATGTATGTCTGAAGCTATTCTGGAAAAAATTTTCTCTCAAAACGAAAAAAATTCGTACGTGTGTATTGTTACGTGTTGTGCGGTGGTCAGCGGACTGTTAAGGACTGATTTGGATCCATGCATGGAGAGAATTACATTGCATACAACAAAAAGACAAGACACTCTTTAGCTTTTCATGATCTCATGATGCTCCTGCATGTACGCTTTACTTTGTTCTCTTCATCTCTCCCTAAACATCATATACACACATCACACAGTACACATTCAGTCAAAAGGTGAGACGTGAGACAGAGAAGCCACCAAAGAAAAAATTTCCTTCTCTCTAACCCTTTCATACATTGTTTTAGGGACACATATCTCCGTAGCATATATGCATATTAGAAGAATCATAATGTTAGACTGGTACCCACAACAGCATAGCTAGATAGGCATATAATCATTATCATTTGAGAAGGAGAAGTATGATCAACCCTCTCGCTTGTTTTTTCCTACCTTCCCATTTTTACTTGTTGCTGACTCTCTAACCTTTAGAGGTATCAGAGGAGAGATGGTAAAGGTGGATGATGAGATGAACACAAGTAATATGTACATATGAATATGTGAAACATCTTGGTCATGCATTCTAGGTAATATTCCAAGCTCTTCTCTTCTTTTAGAAGCAAAAGCTGGATGGATGGATAGACGAAAAAGAAGAAGAGACGGCTAGATAGATGGACGGATAGTTCAAGAGTCAAAAGGGTTATCCCATTAGACCAAGAAGCTGTAGTGTGTTGCGGCTGTGAAGAGATGCATCAGTCGGTATGTTTCATAATGTAAAAGCTTTACTCTTTTTTTTACACTAAAATCTACCCTTAGGGATGATTACACACGTAATATCATATCAAGCGGACAGAAAATGCGTACATTTTAGAGTAACTTTGTCTTTCTAGCTTTTTTGATACAATGTGTTCGTTACTTAACCTTAACGTTAAGTTACGTATTTGTCTATTCAAAAAATCCAGTAAAGCTTATTTGAAATGATATGATATGATCCAAGAAACTATATTCATCCAAGCAATGTGCTTATTGTACTGCATGCAATAATTGTATGCAGTATTTATGAAAACGATGGACCAGCAACAAGCAGAGTGTTTTATTATTATTAAATGTAAAAACTTTTTTATTATGTACTTCGTTTTTTTCCCTGGGATGGATGATAGTTTACCTAGATGGATGGCTGGACAGGAGGACAACGACGAAAAAGAAAGAGAGAGATAGATAGAGTGGAAAAAGATCATGTTTCTTGCCACATTTGATGTTACTCTTGTACCTTATTTTTTTCCTGTGTGTTTTTACCTGGTTTTCTCATGTCTTAAATTGTTATTACTTATTACTATTACGACTTTGTATTTTATTACTTTTTAGCCAACTACAAGACATGAGTCATACATATTATGTGCAGTATTTTATCATTACTTGGGTTAAAACACAAGAAAAATGTGGAGATTTTTTTGTCAAACATATGTATAAAGTGGAAAAGTAAAAAAACGAGAGATTGCGGATAATGATGATATGCATATAATTTGTGCTAGTTAAACAGTAAAATAAATGTTTGTATGACAAGAGTGTTGAGTAACGTTGAAAATTTTGAAGGGGATGGTTTAATTGGCAAAAATGATTACTCATTTTAAGGATATGGACGAATGCAAAAATGTAGAATGCGTGCTTAAAAGTTTGAAATGCAAAGATTTACTTTATAATGAGTAGCAGCGCATTGTATACAAGGCGCATATTTGATCAAATAATGTCAGTTGCCTGGAGTGGGGTGTTTTTGTGTTTTACTCTCAAGTTCAAAGTAGCCAAGTTCAAACCTTTATATCTAGTGAAGATATTTCTGATGATCAGATTAATACCTAATAATGTATTTTGTACGTATACCCAAATCTAAAATACTTTGTTATTACCTTCTCCTTTAACTTTGTCTCCTTTCCAATCTAAATTACTCTTTTCACCCTAAACTTTTATATTGCTCCCTTTCCAGATCAAATTACTACACTATCAAATCCCATTTAATATTTCATCCTCATCAATACATGTAATATGTAATCTAAACTACTATACAATACAATAAAAGTTTAAGACGATTTTATATACATTTTTGATATGCGTAATATATAGGTATATAGTTATTATACAGCATCCATATACTTTTTATAGCGCTCCAAATCCAAGTAAAGATAACTACCGTAATTACACGTCTGGGGTTCCATTTGTGTGAACATTGCTGATATAAAGGGAGAGAACAACGCACTGTCTTTCCACCTCCGCACCAGCAAAACCACCACCGCCACCATCATATCATTTTTATCGTATCATCATCATAATAACATCAAAACTCCTTTCAGTCAAGTCAGTCAGCTCAATTGGAATAGTTAATATCATATCATCGTCATAAAATGTGGCCAGGGAGCCAAATTAATATTTCTCCTTCTCAACTTAATTTTACTGTAATAACAATGCTCATAAGCCAACAGCAAGAGAACAATATGGTCAAGTCCACAACACCGCACCACCGCTGCTGGTCTGTGTGAAAAACGCTCCATTTTATATCTCAATAATAAATATTATGCTAATAAAAAGGAAGAAACTGCTCAAAAAATAATAATAATATCCCATATCATCATCATCACAATAAAAATTACCTTTTGGTTTTTCTATCATTATCATTATTATTGCCCCTTCATTCCAGGAGCACAGTTCAGTGCAGCACCAAAAAAATACATCATGTAAGCTATAAAGAAAGGAGGAAGGAGAGAAAAAACAGAAGGGAATTAAAAGAGAGGGAGAGCGAGAGAGAAATTGTGTTGTACGATGAAATCTTGGGTACGCCTCTTTTGTGGCTTTTCACTACTACTTATTTCTTTAAAAGTGGAAGAAAATAAATGAAATGGTGAAGATGATGATGACGATGATGGTGGTGGTGGATGGTCTCTCTGGTCTCCCTATTTTTTTCTATCTAATTTCCACAATTTCACGAGATGATGGTGATGAGTTGAGTTAAATAAGTGAGAGAGACGACGACGCTGCTGAGGTTCTTATTTTTTAATACTGAGGAGCAATTCAAAAGAGGATATTATTTATATATGTATTTTTTTAGATTTTTTTACTGTCCGCTTCCCCTTTTTGGCTCCAAGCCCGACAAAAATCCATATAGCCATCATATCACCATCCTCTGATCATCATCATAATGCCACATAGCCACAGAATATATCACCGCGTTCTCATAATCCTCTAAATCCTCCTCCTTATATGCATAATAACCATTTTCCCATAATATAACTTTTTTTTTGCTTTTTTATCTATTTTATGTTGTTAGTTGTTAGTGTACCAATATACCAACCACCACGCGAGCAGCAATTTACATTTTTTATGATGGATAATAAAAAGAGAAGAGGATTTTTGACATGACGTTATTTTTTTTCTCCCTCGTGTATGTATTTTTATAGCTATTATTATTATAGCTGCATATGTAGTCCTTCTTATCTAACTAGATGTAAAGTTGCGAACATTATTATGGGACACATATAGATACGCTGTTATTATTATTATTAGTTTGTTATGAATGGTCAACCCAAAAAAATTGATGGTCGCATAGTCGAAAGTCCCCAAATCCTTCTCTTTTTTCAGTAAAAATGCATGCATAAATATACATACATATATTTGTAAGCGTGTCTTTTTTACCGATGGACGATGACCGGCGAAGTTTTAGGAAAGTCCGACTTTTTAATGGGCACAAGCCAAGAAATGAGCAACCCTTTATTTTCAACCTCTTTTTAAGGAAAAATAAAATTTAGCACAAAAAATACCTAGCAATTGAAAGCCTTTTGTTGACACCGTTGACAAGCCTAAACGAAAAACGGTTTACAGCCAAAGAAGCGAAATTGCGCTTTTATGAGTGCATTGCATAGAGCAATTGCAGTGAAATTTTTTGAGTCAGGACAGGCTCAACATTTTACACACGTTTTCTCCTTTGGGTTTGTGCTCTTCGTGTAATTCAAGTAAATGTGACGACAACTTAGCCACGCATGGATACCTACCTGCGTGCACTCAAAATTCTCGCATGCCACTGACATCATCATCCTCATCATTTCCATACCCTCATGCTATAAACCACATGGACAATAACATCACATTACTGTTCATTTTTTTAGCAGACAAATAGTGCCCACAGCAAAATAGCGTGTAAAGTAAAACTTTTGAGGAAAAAAATTCTTCTGCAAGTAAGCAACTCACACAACACACTTGTAATCAAATCAGCTTCTTTCTCCCCTACACCACCACCACCACTTGACTTGTTGACGTTCTGTCTGCGTAGCAAACTGATACTGCAAATGATGATGATAATTAAGGAATAGGAGACACGAAAACAGAAACAAAAGTATTTTAAAAATCAAAATAATAAAATGCCCAAAGTCACTTACTTATGTACAAAGGATAAAGAGAGATTAATGGTATGGTATATGGTATGGTGTATGGTATGATGATGAGCACAGGAAGACGAAAAAAGAGGGAAGAAGGGAGAAAAAAATGAACAGAAATGAAGAATAGAGATGTATTTTAAAGGGTGTGATTATTACCAGAAAAACTGCCACTTAGCACCATCGTTAAAAACGCCCAAAAAACCAAGTGAGTAGTTTCATATGAAAGAGAAGCGTGGAGTTTCAATTCAGTCATCATCATCATTCGAAATAAAGACAAGTCAACAAGAGCAAGACAGTAAGAAAAAAGTAGCTGTGTTGTGGATTGTGGAGAAGAAATTTTTGAAAGGACACAAAGCAAAAACGCAACCAAACGGCGGACTCCTGACTTGACTCCTCCACTCTTTCGCCAGTTTATAAAAATGTACTTCTTACCCTACTTGCCAGAGAGAGATACATTATGCTTTATGCGTGGTGGTGGTGATTATCATTGTTACTCTGCTTGTTAAACAATCACATTACCTGCTATTCTTTTTTCCAATTTCCATTCTTGTTATTTTTTATTTCGAGAGTCAAGTGCTTGATGGGATGGATGTGTGTGTGTGTATGACGTGACTTACAGCAGCAGTCATTATCATGGCATGCTACAATTCAAGAAACACATGAATAATATTATATTACGTAGGTGGAGGCAAGCAGGTATACATGAACATAAAGAACATGTACTATTTTTGGCGTGATAATAATATTACTTTTGTTACGAGATCACTCATCGTAAAAAACTATAACAAGTCATTTGCCTGGCGTGTAGTAATGATCAAAGTGTAGGGGAAAGAGATAACAAGATTGTGAACAAGCTCAAACCTCTATAATTTTCCTCATACATCAGCATTCACCATACATTTCTCTTCCCCCAAAAAAAATCCTACACAAGATGTTGAGGAAGGTGACAAATATATTTTAGATTTTTATTTTCGCGTGAAAATTAAGGATAGGAAAAGTGTGAGCAAGATGACATGCAAACGTCATCATGTCAAAAAGTCAAGATAGTAGAGAGAGAGGGTGCGACTTGTGTTGAAAAATCACTTGCTTAAACTATCCATATTTCTAAAATTAGCACAAATCGTGCAAAAGAAGGGACGGACTCAAGCTAGCAAGTAAAGCCCCGTTATCTCTTAGATGTCCGTTTTTGAAGTTTTGTCGGCACCCTTATTACTCCTCGTCAGTAAGGCTATATAATTTCATGTCTTCATGATGATGACGATATGAGGATGATAAAATGACCATCTCTCTTTTTCCTACTTGGCTCATATATCTCAAAAATGCTTGATTGATTTTCACTCCCATTTTGTAGGTCTCTTTTAGTTACACACGAGGATAAAAGGGATTTTCACCGCAGTCATTTTTCTTCTTCTATTCATTCATCTTGATCTTTACCACTACGGTATTCTTCTTTCTGTTTACTTTTGGTACACCAAAAAATATTATGAACCCGCACATTACTCATGTCATATTTCTTTCCATTCTAGTCACTTTTTGTATGAAAAACCGTATCAATTGTTGCTGTGCTTTTTGCTTTGTTATTCTCAATTATGTATTGTTATTGCTCCTGTCATTGTTACAAGTGTACTACCATTAAAATCCATCCAACAAAACCCTTTTTCCCTCCAAGTACCAATATTATATAGCAAAATGCAATGACAAGAGTCAAAACTCATATTATTATTATTATTATACCAACTAAACTTTGACTTGACTTTCTTTTCTTTTCTTGTTACAGCTATTACCACTGTGCTGCTCTTTTTTCATCTTTTGTTCATCCGACATTTATATATTTTTGGTGTCCATATAGGTATGTATATATAGATGAGAGGTTAACAATGGCAATAATCAAAATGAAAAAAGAAGAAAAGGGCCCGTCATTCTATTATTGCTTTTCTGATGTTCATGTGTGTGTCCTATCTCCTATCAACCAGATTACAACCCTTATTATTATGCACACACATAGAGCTTAATACTAATGGTATTTTGGTATTTGTGCGTAGGAAGCCAAAAAGTCAGTATAATCGTCAAAGAGTTATTGGGAAAGGAAGTCAAAAGACTCGTAAAAGTTTTCATATCGTTAAAAGTTTAGTAGACGGACACAATTATATTACCTTTATGCATATAATATGCTAACGTGAGTATTTTGCCATTATAACAATTTTTGGATGTTGGATGTCATGTGTATAGGAAATGGTTAGCAGTAAGCCAGCAAGCAGTCAAGTCAGACATTAGAAGAAAAAACAGAAGCAGAGCAGCAATAACAACAACACAACAGCAGCAGCCCAGCAGACACAGACATTTCAAGAAGATTTGGATGATTTTTTTTCTTCTTCTTCATTTCTGGGCTTGTTGCCTAAAAGTAAAGTTGAACCGTGTCAAAAAGGCGATGTTCTTTCTACCGATACACGACCGACCTGCCGTCTGTCTCGTCGCGTCCTATATAATAGTTTACGCAGGTATTCAACAAACAAAGAAAAGTGTATTGATGCCTATATCCGTGTAAGTATGTATATTCATTATTATTGAAACTCGATTATTATTACAATTGTTATTATATGGCTATCGTAAAATTTAACAGGGTTCTTAGTTTTTGAGCAGAGAGCTAGAATCTCTCTGCTGATAGTATTTGTTGTGTTACATACACACTACGACTACACCATGTCGTTTTTCTCTTGTAGTGTCCAAGCAAGGAAGTGGATGTGAGATGATCATGACCAAAAAAATCATCTGAAAATCTAACGGATTTCTATTGGGACACAAAGCAAAAATGAGATGAGTGACCAAATGCCAAAAATTCCTTGTTCAGTTGACGGAATAGATGAGAAATAGACAAGCTTAATTTTTTTCTCTCGTGCATGCTGTGCACTGGCATGGTGTAAGCAACAGTATTACGGATTGAAACCCTCCTCCTGAGTCTCAGCTTAGTTTTTTTAGTATGATGAGAACAGAGAATGTAAAATATATATTTATGTTTTTTTCTAGTATTGTGTACGACAATGATGATCTGAAAGATGACTGACAATTGATGACGATGATTGCTATATGGCTAACTCCCTGACGATGTGTATTTTTTTTAAGAAGATCAAAAGAGTCGTTTGTCAAAGTGGCTAGTTGCCAGAAAACCTCTTTTGAAAATTGGATTGGATTTGCCCATAATATATTCTTTATTGCCATTTCATCTTGTTACGCTTATTTTTTTCACAACAATCCATCCGACTGTGGTCATCAGTCAAAGACCTGATGTACTATAAAAGCATAACAATCGTAATAACAATTGGCTATTTATTATTGCATGCATGCATGCTAGCAAAAGCAGACAACAAAGCATGTTCGCAAAATACACAAACATTTTTTTTCTTTTTTTTTCTCTAATGAGCAAATGTCTAATTTTTTACTGTGTTATATATGATCTACATAACAATAATTGATAAGTCACCCTAAAAAGCTCAACAATGTGTAGAAGTAACACGTGAACAGTGTATAATTTTGTCAACCTGCTGCTCTTTCAAGTCTGAGAGGTGAGGTTGGCTGTTTGGCTGTATGAATAACATATACGCGATATGGTTTTCTGATGGCCAAAGGGATACGACGGTGGTGTCACAAAAAATTAGCTTACTCACTCATTCATTTTTAACTCTTTGCATAAATTTACCTTTCGTTATCAGTTATTACAATTGTCATTGTTGCGGTGGTGGTGGATTGTTGGTGTGCTATTACAACACACACTTTACCAAAAATATGTAAATGTATTTTGAAACTTGATACCTTCTTCTCTTTAAAAAAAGTACAGTAATCATCATAATAAGCAGCACTTCAAAATCACGCATATAGTCTACTGACTGATATGACAAAGTTGGTTTCATTATCGCCTTAATAACAATGATATATTACCCATTTTATATATACGACTTTTTTGAGGGATTTTAAAAATTAATGTGTCTGTGTTGCATATGCATGTATATATTTTCTAAATTGAAAAATATCATCTCTCCAATAAAAATGTTTTTGTGCACAGGTGTAGAATATAAAATTGTCTTGTGTTTTATGACGACTGAAGAAAAACCCTAGCCAAAAAAGATGAGTGTTGTTATCGCCATCGAAAAGGAAGATGATATGACAGTGATAGCATATTTTTTCTGCATTGCAATGAAATTTTTTGATGATTATTATGATGGACGGCAGATGATGACGATGAAGATGAAGAAGAAAGGTATAATAAAATGGTATAAAATGTTTTAAAAAGTAGCAAACTCTTTAAATTGGTTTTGTTGATGGTGATCCTTAAAATCTGAAACTATCGAAGTAATGATCGTCATCATGAAAAAATGTAAAAAGCATTCCTCTCTCTCTCTCTTTAATAAAGAAAACCTGCAAAATACAGTTGCAGTATTTTATATATGTATGTTGGCTGTGTAATGACTTTGTATCAAAGTAGCAAAAGAAGAGGAAGAAGAGGGATTGCTATAATAATAATAAAAGAGGTGAAAAAATTGATTTTAATGGTGAGCTTGTATAAAATGGTGAATTAAAGGATAATAAAATTGTCTACCATTTATTGTCTTCCAAACACACATGCACACTCTCATGTTGCTCTCCTTGTTTGTAGGCTGCTTTTTGTGTCTGTGTACATTATATTATTATAAGCAGTTATAATGGAGTATGAGGACTTAGGAGCATAGCGTCACGTACTTACAATCAAATCCAAGCAGGAAAAAAAAGAAAGATGAAAAGATACAGATAGTTAGAATCGACTTCGAAAGAAAGAACATTTTTTAAAGAGATTTTTTTACCTGCAAAACCCAAATCATCAAACAACAACGATAAAAAGAATGACGATATTGGTGATAATATAAATGATAGGCGAGGACTACTGTTACTGTTTTAATGATGATAGGCAAGTCTACCTGCCTGCCTACATATCGCAAATGTTTGAGATTGTTAGTGGTTGGTTGGTAGTAATATGCTAATGTGATATGGTAATAAAGTAAGCAAAGTATTGAATTTGGATTGGATTGAATGAATCTCTCACTCAAATAATAAACGAAATGAAATCCATCACAAGAAGCAGTCATAGTCATCATGAAAGATTAAAACAACCAGCAGCATAAGAGCAAAACATATATCGATCGATTGACTGTACAACGACAACAACACGCCTCTATAAGAAGAAATATTATGTATCGCATCTCATCATCATGATCATCATCATTGTCGAGGTAAGGTGAGGTGAACCTCAATCAAATGAAATCTGTATCAAGAAAAAAAATTATTCAAAAGAGAGACCCAACTATGCAAAGTAAAAATGCAATGCATTGAATAAAATGAGAACTTAACCAAACGAATAAAAAAAATTGGACTAAGATGATAAAGTAGTATTCAAAATGCTCTGATATGTGATGTGTGAGATGAGGATTTTTGCAAATAATGAACATTACTCAAAAAGTGACACAAGCAGGGAATAATCATAAAAAGGAATAAAATAATCGTGTAAGTAAAAAAGTGTTTATTTGCTTGTTATACTTTTGTTTCTTCAAGTTTTTCTGTGTTGCTTTTTCAGCTTATTAGCTTAGCCGAGCTGAACTGACTTAATATAATAAATGCAACTTGCTATTCATTAAAAAGTACATACATACATACAAAGTAGATTTAAACTTGCAGAAAAACTATTTTATAATGTTACAATGTTAAAACATTTTTTTCTCTCTCTTTGATCGTCAGTCAGCTCCATTTCATTTTGCTCATTTGACCATGAAAATCCTTTTTGCCTGATGATGATTCTGATGAGCATGATAATGCCCATTAAAATTGTTGTTACATAGGTATGCATTTTGCAGTAATGGACTATCGCACTTTATTCCACTTGCAAAGTCACAAGGGACAAGAGCTTCGCATCGTCATCATCATTATTTCACTTGTTGAATTTATGTACAATTCCTCACCAACTTTACTCTATCTACCTGACTAACAAATCTAAATTTTTTCCATGATGTTGATATAGTCCATCCGCAATAATAATATCTTGATATGCCAAGCCAAGCTAGTAGTTCACTATGTACACTTGTAACATTACAAGTGAGATAAATAAAAAGATTGTTTTAAAGTTTGTTTGTAGTACAATTTTCTAAGCATGCTGACTTGTTGGTCCCATCGTCGTCGTCTTCATCATGATCATCATCAGATCACATCCCCACTTGCTATTGTAATACTGTTAAAATCCAACCAAGTGTTGTCAGGTTTTGCCTTTTTGTTACAAAAAATAATAAAATGTTCTTCTTGGTCGTCGTTTGTCGTTTGGCTTTCTGCAGAGAGTCAAGTGGTTCTAGTCATTATTATTATTGCCGAGGTGGTGGTAGTGCTGATGATGTGGTGCGGTGGTGTTGACGATGAGACTCGGTCGGTCGGTAAGACTTGCCATTAATTTAAGCAAGCAGCGCAGTTCAGCGAGAACAAGAAGACGACGACAACCACAAAATCTAAAAAGAGTCTTTACACCAGCCAAGCAAGCTAGTAGGACGACTATATATTAACAAAATAAATAGTTAAGATTAAGAAAAATAAAAAAGTTTGTAAGCTTGTTACCAAGATGTATATGAAGGTGTAATACAGAGTCAACAGCAGTGTAATAAATTGGTAGGTACATTACTTCTTATTACAATGCACAGTTTAAAAAATGTTTCATCCTCTTGTCGATGTGCTGCTCTCTGCATGACAGACTGACAAGTTTTATATGTATAATTTATGCAGGAAAGTGATTTTCTCAGAATCACATTGATTTGCATATTTATTGCATTAAGGTTAACTTTGCTGTTTGCTCTTCACAGCTAACATAACAAACACACTCACTCATACATACATACTACCAATTTTATATTGGACATGACGGTCGGTAGAAGAGTTGGGGACGATAGTAAAAAAAGGCCGATTATAATATGATGAGATGAAATGATGATAAGGAGGACTTTTTTAATACATTTTTTAACCCTGCTACTTAATATATCCTAAACTACTGAATAGAATCGATGAGAGAATGCTATTCTTCTAGTCATTTTATTTTTGAAGCTTCTTCTTCTTTGTTGTCGTCGTCCACTAGAACAATCCACTCATCTAACGACGACATCGACAATGAGACGATAAACGACCACGATAATCAAGATTAGTTTAGATGATGGGGATGATGATCACTACAGAGAATATGCATACAAATACAAATGACGATATGATGCTGCTACTCATCCTCATCACCATTTAACTTCGCCACCATTTTTATCCCTAATTTTTTTACCATGAAAATGACTCCTCATTCACTTTTTCAAGTCAACATGTGATTATTATTACAAAGTAATAAGACAGTCAATCCGTCTTTCAAAACTATGTATCAACCTATATAATCCATCCATTATTTTCCTAGAGAAAATAATAAATTGTCCGTGTAGAAAGAGAGCTATTATCATGTACTGCTTCTGTTTGCTTGGCGTGCAGGAAATATTTTGTATAGACATAAGCATTAAGGTAGTACTCATGTTATGTAAAAAGCCTTCCACTTTTCTTAGTCCAGCGAGCTGTTTATAAAACTTCAGTTTAAAAAAAAAGTGATGATGGTGTGGTGTAATGGTATATTGAGCCCATATATTTTACAAATTTTTTTCATTCTTTCTGTCTTCTAGTTTATTTTTATTTTTTCCATTATCTAATGCAATGAATGTATGTATGAAGTAATGTTTTAGATACTTTTCAAATGAGTTGTTGTTATTGCTGAATCAAATATATGTATAAAGTTATTTTTTCTAGAAAACACCATATGAAAAAAGTGAGTCAGTCGTTAAATTGGTTGGGCTTCATATACATTTATTATATAAGATCAAAGTTACCTGAGTCAAATTGAGTATAAATATTCATCGAAGAAAAAAACATAGTGCGCCGGAGTGAGATGGCAATAAATAAAACGTGGTAATAAAATTCTTTCTTCCACCGTCACCATCATCATCATCGTCTCATGCGAGAGAGTAGTAATAATAAAACAGCAACACAGTCTCATCTTTTTTCCATTTATTATTACGCAATAGAACAACACTACAACATAGTTCTTTCTTACTACCTACATAGTAAAATATGCAATTTAACTTTTTTAAGTTTTTCAGTTAAGTTTAGTGTGGTAGCCGTTTTTTGAAAAAAAAATAAGCTGAGTGGAGAAGATAAGTAAGTAATATGGGAATGAGTGATGTGATGGCTCGGCATTTTGCCTTGTTTTCTTTTTTCTTTCTAGATTTCTTGTATAATAGCGATCATGTTCTACGATAATAGGATATATAGCCAGGTATTTATATGTTTACTATGAAATATCTATGCATATATGTTTTTTTCTGGAGGATAAAAAATTGCTATTTTATTATTATTAAACAGAAAAAATGTTTTTACTATTTTTAATGCTATTAAAAAAGCTACTGCCGATGCTTTACTGCCTGCTACTATGTAGTAGTCGACTGGAGTCAGTCAAGTGTACTCCCGTCTTGTTAGTTAAATTCCTGCACATTTTTTCCCTACTTTTTATATGCCATGCCAGCTTCTCTTCTTTTGGATGGATAGCCATTCCATATACACATATTATTATGATAAATTGTACACATATCATTATCATTTACCATTCAATTACATTTCCACCAAAAACTCCTTTTTACTCACACTCCAAAACTTAAACCTTCTATCTGTCCATCCATCTATTATCGTCCAGTCAGTCAGTTCGTCCGACCGTCCATCACACAAGAGAACAGAACACCTCACATCTCTCCGTAATAATGATCATGATCATCAACAACATATCACAGAAATGATGATGATGATTTGATATGATATGACTTGACTTAACACACCATCCACATACATTCCAAGTAAACTATTGTGCTTACCAACAATAAGTTGTGATATTTTTTGAACACTCCAGAGAAAAAAATGTACATGTGCGCAAGGCGCAGGTACTTTACTTGGCAAAAGAAAAATATATATAACGAGCAGAAATACAAAGTTAAGTAGCAAGTAAGCAGATAATGATTATCATTTTTACCCTATCGCGCTCCCTCTGCAATGTGTGTAGTAACAACAAACCTTCCGTGTGAAAATCCAATATGCACACTAAGCACATCGTACATGTGTACCAAGAAAAAGATTATAAAGCTGATGCGCCACATCTACATCATAACAATAAGTAGTACTTCCCCACATATTATATAGTATTTTTCATCTGAAAACATTATTAGCTTGTTAGATCTGATCTAGTGTAACAAAAAGTTAAATAAAATTGTTCGCAATGTGCAAACACCTTAATAAATATACTACGCGCATACGTTTCTTTTGATTGAGGACGCTGGAGAATTTGTAGTAGATTCCAGCAAAAGATTAGACGAATGATTTAACTTTATACCAAGAGGAAAAAAACATACTATTTGCATGATAAATGTATACAGTATGCATATTTATTTAAATTTTTGTGTCTGAAATTACCTTGAGTTGACGTATCATCGCATATCTTTTTGTGAAAAGTGAGCTCTCTAACATTCAACCAAATTAAAATTTATTGTTGTATTATTATTAGCCACTTCTATGCCATTTCATTTGTGAGCAGAGCACACACACAGATAACCAAAACCACACATTATGGGTTATGATCTCCCTGTAATTATGTTGTTAATTAAAAGCTTACACGCACACACTCAGGGAAAAAGGAAATTGTAAAGCGTACTCAAGAAAAGAGGAAAAATAAATTTGCAACATGTTTTTCATACCAAATAAATTTGCCATATATTCTCAACAAGTCAAAATAGTCATTATTTGTTTTACTTTTTCAGTACAAAGAGGCGGAGATCTCATCAAAGTAGTAGTAATAGAAGCAAAGAGATATGTATTTGGAGAGAAATTATTTTATTGTCTTATTTTTTACAAGTGCTTACAACACTTACGCATTTTTTTCCTGATAAGCTATTTACCCATATTTGGGATAACTTGAAATAGATAAAAATACTCGGTTAATAGTAAATTATAATGCGTATACTAATAAGGTTAAATATTATATATGTCTAAGTGTATTGGGAAAAAAATTTACGAGTCCTCTGTAATTACCTCTTGCTGTTACGTTAGTACATGGACAGATTCAGAGAGAAGACAAGTATGAAAAAAATCAGTTAAAAAAATAAAGTTTTGTTGAAACTTTGTATATATCTACCTTAAAATATAAGTGCATACATAACTTTTTATCTTTATGATGATGAAGTGAAGAATAGCCAAGTGAAGACGACGATGATGTTAGCTGATAATGTGCGTAAACGTATGGTGTGAGTGATGTGTGATGGGTTGTCCTTCATCAAATCAGCTTCACAAAATTTTATACAACTTTTCTATAATATCTGTTTAGTGGTAGCAATATAATATATAAAATGCGAGGAGGTCATTGCTAATAAATCACTGTACCTATTAAAGTAAACTTCTACTTGTACAGACAGCTATTGTAATGCATAAGTAGGATTATAACAATTAATTAGGAATTGGAATTGTTCACTGGCTCCATTGCCAATTGCTTCTTTTTCATTCTATTCTATAGACTAGAGAGAAGCTTTACCTACATTAGCTATTCAATAACTGTAGGATTACATTTTACATACATCTCCTTTAATTAAAATCATTTAAAAAAGCTTGAACGTACAAACTACCGACGAAGACGACGCTAACACTGCCGTGTGTAGATTTTTATACGGGTGTCATGTCGCTGGCTTGGCTGACTCACTTCTTGAGAAAAATAATGATTTTTGTCTCAAGTCTCTATCAATCCCATCCATAATCCATCCCAAACTCAATCATCATCACCAACAGACAATTTTCCTAGCAAAAATATCTTTTGCCAACAAACAAGACAGACGCACTAATACAAAATATACACCTATTCCTCTTATCAGGTGTATATTTTGTATTTGTGGCGACATATCCGCCTTCTCACTCACATTTAACGTCGAGCGTTATCTCATCGTTTACTTTACTGCAAAAAGTGAAGTGCGTACATTATGTTTTACAAGCAGTACTACTGGGCTGCGGCAAATATTTTATTATTTGTTTGCTGGCTTGTCTTGTCCTTTTGCTTAATTTTTCATGCATAATAAGTAATTAGAGTGGCAGCCGCAGATTATTTTGTTTTCTGTTTAACCTTCTCATTTAATACTTTTTAATGGACGTATTTATAATTATCTGGCAATTTATTAAGTGCTATCATGCATGAAAAAGCTCTTATAACGTATATGGTATATGTACGTATGAATATATACATATCTGTGTGAATATGTCAGAAAAAAAGGAAGAGACACATACACACCAACATATAGACACATCACTTCACTAATTATTTGACCTTTTCCTAAATAATAGCACACATCACAACAAACCCAGCATTTTAACATAAACATACTAACTGCAGTCTGTCTCTTTTTATCGTTTGTTTGTTGGCTGTCATTGTTATAATGTATATACATTATATATCTACTTACTTCACTGCTGCTTCATTTTCTGTTTATGTAAATGACCATTTTCAAGGTATCCGGTACAAAAAATTTATTGCAAAAAAATCCATACACATTATACATATCTACTAACATATTAGACAATCTTTTGTATCATCATCCATTTGGATTTCATTTTTTGGGGACACTCTTTTTTTCTTCACTTTTCAATTTACTTCGTTTCATATTTTATTACGTGCATGCCCATCACTTGCCATCAGTATAATCATCAGGATCATGAGCATTTGTACCTTTTTACCTTGTATTTTTCTATACCATTACATTTTTATTCCAGTAGCTTTTACGACAAGTGTATTGCAAAAATCTGCATGTCCAAATAGTCATTTCATTTTATATTGATCATTTATCTCAATGTTACAAGCTTACATACATATTACACATATTGTAGATTTTTTTGCAAGAAAAGATCATATCATCTCAAAAATGATGATGATCGGATCAAACAAAGTTGAATGTCTGTCTCTGTGTGTGTGCTTTTTGGCTTTTGCTCTTTATGGCTCGACTTTTTAGTTTACTGACTGCTGTTGTTGAGCTATATAAGTATTAGCATCTAATCCAACAAGGTATAAAAAGAGGATGATGAGGGTCAAAGGTGCCATTTAAGACACAACAAGTAATTTATGCGCCATGTAAACCTACGTAAACGTGTTTGCGTCTTCTGTGCAGTATAAATATAAAGGAAAGAGAGTACAAAAGGGACTTTACAATGAAAATGAAGTGAATGAATGATGACGGTATAAAATATGATCAGGGAAGTTTCTTCTCTCTATGATGATCATGATCATTCATGATTATTATCATGCAGGTATTTTAGCTACTATATTTTCTTCATGAAATTTAATAAAAACAGCCGACTAGATAGTCTTCTAGAATTGTTTTTGTCGTTTATCATTGTTGATCAAGTAGGATCATAAGTTTTAATTCAACTCACTCACTCAACCAATTCATTTCCTTTTCGTGTAACAAGATGAATAATGATTATTACGGATATAATTTATATTTGGTTTTTCAAAAACGAAGATGAAAGTGGTAGTACCTTAAGCCAAGCTACTTGTTTTGGAATGGTTTTGTTGGAAATGTATTTTACATTAAATCTCTTTGATCTCAATTTTTATTTTTGGTAGTAAGTAGAGCATTTACACAATTAAAATTATGTCACCGACAGAAGCAGAAACAGAGGAGGACAGTAAATTTTATGAGGATGACGATGAAGACGACAGGACGCAAGCAAAAAGTAAAGGACATCACCAATAAATTATTCAGGAGACACCTTGCTCCTTTTTAATTGTAATGACGATGTACTTCACTACTTCCTTCCTTTTCTCATTGCAATGCAACACGTAGAGAATCAGTATTTATTATCCTCATTTATTATTATGCTTTATAAATAATTTGATAAAAAATGTACAAATGTATACTGTGGAAAATAATGGCCTTTTTGACTAGATTCAAGCTACTCTCTTTGCATCCTCATCCTCCACTTGACAGGCACAGGTGACACTCGTCGGCTCATTTAGTATGCGCATTAATAATATAAAAATGCGTGTGTACAAGTTTTTAATGTGTGCGATGATTACAAATGATAAAAATGGTGACACTTTGCTTCGTTGAGGGCCTCTCTCTTTTCTGCCTTGGTTATCTTAGATAGATAGGTATTTAGATGTAATCGTCGTGGGTAAATAAATTTTTATATTTTTGGGTGTTTCATCATCGTCAGCACTGCAGGAAGGGAGAAGATTATAATTAAAAGGAGTACAAGTAGGTACGTATGTATACTGAGTGCTTATGCATGTACCTATTTATAGCCTGGAGAATAAGGGTATGGTATAAAGAATGAAAGAAAAAGGGTTGTGTGTTGTGTGGTGGAATTGAACGCATAAAAAGGGTCTTCTATTGATGAATGAAATAAAATGACAATACACAGCGGAAAACAAAGGAAAACACAAAAACACTTCTAATTTCATTTTTGTGCATACATACATAAGAATATTATACAGAAGTATAAAGTTGTATGAGATTTTACTTTTTATTACGAGATTTATAAATGGATATTATAATCTTGATGTGATTATGATGCTGAGAAATGTCCACAATTTTTATTTTCTGGTCAGTTGAGCAAATATTTAAATGCAAAACTGAAAGAATTGCTTGCTGTGTTCGTCTATTCAAATTGAAGATAGTTTTAAATCTGATGGGAACTTTCCTCTCCTGAATACCTAGGAGCAACATCATTTCCCAGTTTAGTGATAATTGCTGCTGTAACACACTACCATCTACAACCAAAGATCTACTCAACTCATGTTATTCAATTCTATAAAATTAATATTTTGTGATATTTAAGCTAAGCAAAATTAGTGAATTTTCCAAGGTCGCCTCATTACATTTATTTATTAACTTGGCAAAAAGGTTGGCAAATATTTTCCCTTATGGCCAAAGTTAAAAAGTACTCTACCTGTGCCAATACACAACACATTTGAAATTAGGTAGTCTATTGTTTAAATGCTATGCCCATTTATAAATACGCAATACGCAACCTTTTGTCACCATCATGATCTCGGCGACGATCTCAGTGATCCTTTTTTAAGGCAAAGGGGAAAAGGGTTAAAAGAGTGGTTGAGCATGAAATGATATGCAAATGAGCTCCAGTCTCTCAGAGCCTCTCTTTCTATAAGAGAATGGCCAGCAAAAATAAAAATGTGGTCATCAAAAGGGCTCCTATCCTTTTTCAAAAGGAAAAAGAGCAAAAGGGGGAAGTTCAGAGTTCCCATGAAATTTAAATCCTTTACTCCTCCGGTCTCGGTGCAGTGCAATGATATTGTATATTTATGCATTTATATAATGATATGTATGATTATATGATGACCATTCCATCACACCACCAACACCATTTCTCATTTACGCTTTTCATCTCATTCTTCTTTTTTCCTCCTCTCATTATATCTCATCGTCATCCAGCATTATATTCATATTTTTCACTCCTGCTTACTTTCCACTGACCCCAATTCTCTTTTTATCTTTCCCATTTAGCTATACAAATGGAAGCCCAGAATTTTTTCGTTTTTTCTACAGAAAAGCATTTTTATTTTACTTTTATGAGACTTCAGCTGCCCTTTTGGCCACATTACGATACAAACTCTACATGATCCACCATCCATGGGAGCAAAAGGCTACGTGCCACTTTTTCACCCTTTGAGACCCTTCACAATACAAACCATATAGATCAGATTTTTTCTTTTTTCCTCCGATTTTTATAAAAATCATCTTAGTAAACAAAATTCTCTCTTTACTCTACTCTCTTTCCCAACGAGAAGGACATGAACATTTTTTTATTGTCTTGTCTTTTCTCTGTGTATAATATTGTCGCTTCGGGGGACTCTCTCTTAATGCTCTTTTCTTGATGATGATGATAATGATTCGCCATAATCATTTCATTTCATGATATCATGCATAAATAAATACATTTTTTTCACATTTCATATTCTTCTGGACTGAGTGAATACAATACAAAACCAAAATGCTTTTATCATCCTCATCATATAATGTCCGAATTTTTTTACTTTCTGTCCATGGGAAAGAATCTTGACTGGCCAGGTCAGGGATTCACACACATAAACACATTTAAATACAATACAAGCTAGAGTGAGTATACAAAACCGTGGTAAAAGGGGAAATTAATACAAGACAAATAAAACATCCACACATTTTATTGTACTCATGCTCACTCAACTCAGTGGCGATACAATAATAAAATGACAAGAATGAATCATGTTCTCAATGCATGTTCAAAGGATCATAATTTTTTTAAACTTAAAAATTGAGATCAAAAATGAAAGAAAAAGAAACTGTGTGAAAAAGAAAGCATTGGCGGAGAATCATCATCGTCATCATCGTCATCATCATCAACAACAAAAACATCTCCGTGTCCGCATTATTGTTTATTTTGTCTGACAATACATTTTAAGAATTTTCTTATTTATCATTTACACATCACGTAGTTTCTTTATATACCTATCTATGTACGTGTTTAAAAGACACAAGATAACCGTTGCTTTTTAATTCTTCTAACATTTTTTTAAAAATCCCAATCAAAAACTCTAATAATAATGGACCTACCTACATATTATGCAGAACTGGGTAGTAAAAATGTTCATACATTCATATGTCTTGCTGTATATGTACATGCACATTAAATACTTAATAGACACAATAAAAATGCGTGATTTGCTTTCTCAGATAGTCTTTAAGCTAATCCATGCATTTAATTTCTGTTACAAACAACAGACATTAAAAAGAATGTACCAGAGAAACATTTACATATAAGCATGCATGCAATAAAGGACATACCTATCCATTTTTCTTTTTACTTATAATGCATTTCTCGTGAAAATAGTAAATTAGCAGCAGGAGGAGATCTCTGAAGTACCAAACACTTTATTTTATCCTCATCCTCAGATCAGTATGTATGTATACCTTGATATTTGCCATTGCCATTTGCCACTCCGCCACCACCATCATCAAAATTGCTAATTTCTTCCCTTACCTTTTTTTCTTCTGAAAAGTAACTGAGCTGACCAACAGAAGACATTGTAGAATAACATGCATGTAAGCAATATGTAATGTACAATAAGCAAAAAAATCACGACGATGATGATGATGACGATAATGGCCATCAAAATAAAACGGTTCTTTTTCCCCATCTTATTTTACAAGATGAACCATCATGTTAAAAAACTATATATGCTTTCTTTATGCATGTAGCATGGTTATATGCATAATATACACACATGCGGCAAAACCATCATCATCAAGATTACTTATTATTACTGGCTGGCGACGATGACCAAAAGAACGCAACTGTTGTGCTGAGAGTGCGGGTAGATCTGCCAACGAAAAAAGTCTTTTTGTCTATCTATCTATCTACTTCATTCTTTTTCTTGAAATGCCACCACATTATTTGTTGTTAATGAACAGTTAGACGAAAAAGAAAAAAATCATCGTCATCTCTCGGATAGATGGACGACCGAGACAATGTTTTGCATGTAGATCGCGTACTACATGCAATTTTGCATCATGTATCAAACATACCTTGATCATCTTTTCGTGTGTAAGGCGATGGCTGATTGGTATGATGGTAAATGGATACTTATGTTGAAGTTGATGGCTTTGGTTGGTTTGCAATTGTATTTCATGACAGCACGGCAGACTGATATTATGCTCTCTTGGATTGGAGTGAGGGTGGATGTTGCTGCGAATGATGATGATGACTGATTTTTACCTGCTTGCTTTCTGGCTTGGCTTACTGACTCACTAATCATTTATTATACAAAAGCAATGCTTTCTCATCAACACTCCACCATCGCCAACATCACTACCACCCAAACAAGCCAAGTTTCAAATGGGCTAAGTCAAGCCGACCAAAGTCATTCTTCGCGGTTGCCGCAAGAAAAAAAGAGAAAAAAGTCAAGTCAAATGATGAAAAATGCACACGTACACTTTTGACTAGACCTAAAGCTTGTAGACACTCATTCACGCATAATAAATATTACGTATTAGATACTTTAGTACTGATTATTACGCTGGTGTGTTGTGTATGGCAATGATGATGTGTGTGCAATCTGTAAAAATGCAATGCAATACTGTTGAGTGCCGATGCTGCTGCAGGGCAAGTTTTTAGCCAAGTCAGTGCAAAATGTAACAGTTTACATCCTCATCACCTCCACACTTTAGAGGAAGACAGAAAGAAAGAGAAAAAAATTGGTCATTTGTCTTTTTTCTAATGTTCCCTAATTTTCATCATCTTCATCGAAGTCACTGTAGTCATCTTTGTGCGTAGTACGTCCATTATAGAGGTCGACATGAGCAAATAAAACATAATACATTTTAGGAAATTGCAATCTCTTCACTCGGTCGGTACATGCTATCGTTAATCCTAGCGTACAATTTTTTTCTTTTGCCTTTTTTCTCCCGTTTTCATTTTAGGAGAAAAAATGCATTTTTCTCCAAAACAACCGTGTTCTAGAGTAGTTGTGTCGTGCAATAAACATAATAATACTATTAACTTTTCTACTACATATGAGCTTTCGTCAAGAGGAGTCATTTTCCTTGTTGCATCTTTTCATGTGGAACAGGAACATAAGCCATAACGATGATTGCAGAAAAGATTGCCATGATGTAATCATGTGTTTATGTTTATACTACATGAAATCTCTATTTATTGCCTGAAAATATGCCAAAAAAGTATAAAAATTTGTATTTTTGGCTAGTTTGCTACTCGAGAGTTGTACTTGCGTTCTTGCGTACTGCTCTTGTTCTTCACCAGCACCAACCAAATTGATGTGTCTGTTGGTTGTTTACTGTTTCTGTAGTATATAGTGTGCATCTCTCGTCATATCATCATAGTATACCAGTCACTAATGTAAGATATTTTGATACGTTGGTGCTGCCGGGGTGCAAAAAACACCAGCACTTTTCTGCTAAAACATAACAGTAACTAATTATTTCTGCCAGAACATTGTCAGCCGACTCCACCGATTTTTTAGTTAGCGTTATATGGTCTTTGCTTCCAAATAAGTAAACTTAATAACGAGTTTATTTGAGTGTGTGCTTTGCGCATTGTATATCATAATCACAGGGTATACTCCTACAATAGATGATTACGAAATATGACGCATGTTTGTTTTTCCATATTATTCTCAGCAAATGTGCTAGGAAATAACTAAATGGATATTGTTTAACGCTGTTTTAGAGGTCATTGTGTTAGTTTACTGTGTACGTATATACTGTATTTAAATTATATAATTGGATTACTTAAACAATTTTAATAGCCTTATCTTAAATTAACTCTGAATTTTTTTATTTCGGCCTTGTTTTGTCATTTTTTTTGCATATTCTAATAATATCAACGATGCTCCATTAATTGTTTTGTTTTCCGAGATTAATGAAAATGGAAAATATATTATCGTTGAAAACGGTCTGCTACTGTGCTTCGGATGACTTGAAATATTTTAAGAATGTTAAAACTATCCGATTTTGATTATTATTAGGAATCGTACCAGTAATGATTTTTTTTGCGTGGAAATGACATATGACACACAATGTTGATATTTTTAATTATTTCATCAAAAAACTATGAATGATATAATCGTACTAACGAGTACACATTTAACCTTTAAAAATAAGTACGTACTCAATTTTAAATATACACTGACCATATCGTACTCACAAAAGATACCAGTTTATATACGTATACGGCAACAATAGCTATGTAAAACTAAATAAAAATGCAGAATGAATTGAGGGCAAGCAAACTAATGCACTTCACACGTAGAGGACTCATCTACAACACCAGTAAAAGAAATTACCAATCACCTTCCTCCAAATTCAAAAATGAATGATGCTAATGAACACCCCAAAAACATGGCATAAAAAGTGTTTATGTATTGTCATGTCTTTTTCTTTATACTTTACATTTTGCATACACGAAAAACAAACTTGACTATATAGCAGCATCTGCTGCAGTAGCACAAGTAGCAAAAGCTATAAGCTGTGATGATACTTTAGTTTATGCACAACATATCTACACAAATACTACTATATACCGACTAACCACTCATTGTTGATTTGATTACATTTTCATGCAAAGTAAAACATATCTTGAGCAAAAAAGCAACTACACTAAACAAATATTTTTACAAAACATTTTATGCTTTGGTTATAAATGCTCATCCATTTAATTCACTATTCCACATGCGATTTAATTGATAATCATTTTTGGTATTGAATAACAGAAGCATTCAATATGCAAAACACACAATAACTAGAAGAGTAGCAATGTGGGTAATCATCAACAATGGCAATAGTCATATCACCATTCACCATACACATTGCCTGTATGCACGCAAGCTTTGCAACTTGCAACCTGTTGCTTCTTTCTTTTTTACCTGTTGCCTGTAAATACTCTATATTTGATACTTCACTTTGTTGTAAACACAAAAAAGTCGGGAGCCAACAAACAAAACGCTAACACACACCAGCCAAAGTGCAGATTTATGAAACCTATCAAAATAGTCTCAATTCTCAATGAGTACCAAATTGAACATCACAACAGAGGAATAAATATAAAGAATCAATGGAAAAAGAAAATGCTTTTAACAAATTTTAACAATGCAAATGCAAAACTCATACTACAAGGATATTACATTACACTTTGGACAGCAGCAGCGCGCAGGCATTTCATTATACCAAGTGATAAGACGCAGACGAAAAGCACACGAACATGATGATGATCCAATAGTTCAATTGAAAATTCACCATTATACGGCTATGCACACTAATTTGCATAAAAAAGACTTTTTAAAGCACATTCATACATAACTAACTAACTGACCGAAACTGAACATTTTTTTAGTTCTTTTAAAAGACAATTCATTTTGTATCGATCTTTGCTCGCCTGCCTACTGCCTACCTGATATTTCGTGTACATAGCATGTACTCAAGTACTTTCCACTGATCGTCATCCATCCGCCAGCCATACATCCTCCAACGAACAATAGTAAAATGATAATAATGGTTTAGTTTAAAAACTATAATAAATAGTTACAGGATAAAGATTCTTCTGAGAATATGAAGAACAAGAGGAAAAAAGTGCAGTCCACTCTAATAGCCAGCAGCACAGAGACAGACAGAACAACAGCAGCCTATAAAGATAACAGCAATCAACATCATTCTTTTATTTTTTATCCTGGTAGCAGCTCTTGCAGATGCAGTGTTATCATTATCAGAGAAAAATACAGCCTGGCCTGGCCTGGCTTTTCCTTACCAAACCAATAAAATTGACTTAACAGAAATTGGGGGTGACGACGAAGACCAAGATCGCAAGCAACTCTGAATGCTTATAACTTTTTATTTATTAAAATACTTTAGCATTCAAATCAAGATCAAAAAGTTTATATGGTGGTGGTAATGTTAAGGTAGTATAAAGTACTAAGCATTCTTCTGATCTGAAGATAATCCTTTTTTATTATTATATTTATTTTTTTTGTATATTTTTATTTATTTATTTTTTGCATCATCATCACATAACCCATCACACAATTGTCTCTCTCGATTGTAAAAAAATCCTTTATAGTATGTATTCAGTATATTCAAGATTTTTTTGATGATCATAGTCACCATCATCATCATCCTCTCTCATGATTCTCTCTTGAAAGACAATTGATCTTATTAGATTTTTGCTGCATAGAAATCGTCTCATTAAAATTTGGAGGAATTGACTGATTCTCTCCCTCTGTCCCACTGCTTATTTTGCAAAAGGCAAGCTTCACTGCATATTATATTGACTTAAATAAAGTTTACACACACATACACACGCCACACCTTACTTTTCTCCTATCGTGATCATCATTTTCTTTTTTATACTTTTAATATTGAAGTAAGTAGTAGTATAGTAGCTACATATAGATCACATAAAATAACTGCATCTTTTAAAAAGTTCAGCTCACAGCTTCTTTTTTTGCTGCTGATCACATCACACATATTGCAGTGCTTCAAGTACTCAAGGCAGAGAAGAGTGCAGTGCACAAAACTATTTTATAATCGCATTGTACAAAATATGTAATAATAATCATCATGATAGCTAAGGACAATGACGATGATGATCGTAATAATAATCCATTTTTTTCATTCTTGAAAAAAAATTGAACAAGGAGCATCAACACAACAGAGCAAATTTAAATCTCTACTATAATGGTGATAGATAGCTAGAAACAGAGAGAGAGAGAGAGAAGATGCATAAAATTATAACATGCAATGCAACATGCAAGCATTGTAAAAAAATGATGATTAGTATGCATGAGTCTCTTTGAACATACATAAAAAAGAGATCAATACTGTATACGATTATTATTATTACACAGGGAGAAAAAAAAGGAGGAAGACTGACTGATGTTTTCAAGTTAAGATTTTGCGTTTAATGCAAACTAAGTGATAGAAAAGATACATATAAAATTATGAATGAGCTTAAACGGATTATAATGATTACACAACTTTTATACTAAAATTCCTAAATTACTCTGCATCTCTGCAAGCAAAAGCATGTAGCTCCTGTCCCAGAAGACGAAAGAAAAATGCAAATCTGTTTCAGTAACAAGAGAGAATTAATAGGTAACAGCAACAGCAGCCGAGCCAACAATGGACTCACTTGTTGCTCTTATCTTGTAATAAAAAAATGGCCATGTACATACCAAAAATTATCGTCAAACATATTAAACACGCCATGCATTATGTATTGAGGGGAGCAACAACAATGCATCAATAATAATCGCCACCACCACCGCCGCTGCTGTGATGGTGGCAGAAGAGTAATAATAACAGTTTTGTCTGCTCAAAGGGATGGACATGTTGTATATTATGTATGTGGTTTATATTCAACAAAGAAGAAAAAATCGGATAATGATGATGATAATAATAATATATGCAAGGCAGCAGGTAGACTTTACTTAATAAATATTTCGGCATGTATCCACCATTTCATTAAATACCCAGGTATAAAAAAGCCCGAGAGAAGGGAAAGGAAAATAGAAATGGCATTTTTCTTATCTAAATTCTGTTGATACGGTGGAAAAAAGTCTTTTCATTTAAAACAGATAAAAATGTGTTTACACAAAATCACACACACAAGTTGAGAGAAAAGAGAGAGCATCAATCAAATTGTAAAAATGGATAAGACATTCACAAACAAAAACAATCAGCAAAAGAAAAAAAAATAGAAGAAGAAACTAAAGACAAAAAGCAGTAAAAGCAACGGAGTTGAAGAAAAATAATAAGAAAAAAAATGTCAGAAGGTAGCACTTTTTCTTGGGAGAATTTTTCGAGAAAGAAAAAAAGTATATGGTTTGATGGGGAATCGGCAATATAATAATTTTTGTGGCTTGTCTTCCTTTTAGTCCCCAGAGTATTTTAGAGAGTTGAGTAGAGTATCAGAAAGAAGAGTGCAGAGAGTTTTATGCTTACCAGCTGCTTAGTATTCATCTCTTGTCCGCATCTTCTTCAAATCTTCGTCTTATGCTCACTCACTCACTCTCTCACACAATATATTTTTGTGACCCAGCCCCCAAGAAAGAAAAAAATAACCAAACGAAGAATTGATGCTATATACATACATTATAAAACTGTTTGAGAGAGTGAATAATGGTTACTTCTAATGTGAGATGCAGATGAGTGGACGAACGTCATAAAAATACTACCAACATCAAAACAGTTTTTGCCAATCTGTACACAGATTTCTATTGGATGACAGTAGGCATGTTTTGCCCTGCTGCTGTTTTGTTACTAAAGCAAGAAAATGAAACGACCATTATCATCAAAAGTCAACAGCAACCAGCACCTTTTTTTACCTTCTTGTCAAATAAACAGCCAACAAGTGTATAATCGCTTATTGTGCCATTGGGATTAAAAATGGACCTTTTTTTCTTTCTGTGTGTAACAATTATGATTGCAAAAGGGACCTTTGTTATATTCCGCGTTCTTTCTTTTCCCCTCTTTCACTGTTTATCTTAGAAATAACAAGTGCACAGCTTCTGTTAGAATTTTTTATATTCTTTAAATGCCCCTTGGGGGCTCATACACATTTCATGGGAGGCAGATAGACAATTGTAAGGACTTTTTTCAAACATTTTACTAAAAAGCAAAATAGCATAAATATTAAGGAGTCAAAAGCGTATGTATTTTTTCTTGATCTCCTCCTGATTACATTTTCTTTGATGATGAGTTTGATTGTTGTGATGTGATGTTTTTGTGATGATGAGGATGTGTGATCATCAAAATGAAATGCTGATGACGATGATGCGATGAAGATTTGAAAGAGAAAAAAATGCACTACTGTGAATCTGACTGAAGTTCTACCTTTCTTTCTCTTCTCTCTCTCTCTTCTTCACTACTGTTATTATTATTACTATCAAACTATTATTTGAGCTGCTAAAACAATTCCGCCCACTGCTCATGCATCAAAACACAAGAAGATCCTGGGCTGGCTGGCTGAGAGTGTGTGTGTAAATAAAATGCTTTTACACATCTTTTGTGTACAATGGCTGCATATTAAGCTTTGAAACCTACAAAACTTTGACTTTGACTTCTGTCTGACTGATGCATGCCATCCATGCAGGCATGCATGCTGGCTGACTGACTATCTTCTAACTGTGATGATTATTCCCTGCCACTATTGCCACCACATAGCCATCACAATTTTATATTATCCCATCCCAATAATCTTACTAAAAACAACAGGTCTTTTTGATTAAACGACGCAAGGTATTCTATGAGAATGTTTGGGGATGTCTGTCACTCAATACCCAAAGACAGGGTTCAAACTTTCTTTAATTGTATCATTTGCAAAATCAACCACGATATTCATTCTGACACGCCAAAAATAATCTATATCAAAGAGACGATCGAATCGATGATAATGATGACAAATCTCTGTAGGAAATAATCTTTTTACCGAATTGAAAAATTGCAATGGCGCAACTTTTGTACATCTATTTGTTAAAGTTTTATATTTTCCTGAAGTTCACTTCAAATTGAAATGAATCCAATGAACATACAAAAAAGTTATACATTTAATCATTAGTACGGCGTGGCATGGCACTCTTTTAATAGTCCCCCAATTTTTCTGTCTCTCTCGGAAGGATCATCGCATCATCTTAAAGTGTAGTGGTCACTCCAAACAAAAATCCCAGCAGCAGCGCAGCACATCAGCCATTTATATTTATACACGCACACTGGGAAATTAAACTTGGACTCGGAAAGGTCGTGCATCGTCTAAAATGCTACCGCTCACTGCTGACAACACACACAACTTTAATTGAAGGTTTTCATTCAGAAGCAAAAATGAAAGAGGAAGATCCTAGGGAGCAACCGTTTAATAAGTAGGAAGGGATTTAAATGAACAAGAAAAAGATGAGATGACGATGATGATCGCTTTCGCATGAAAAAAGAAAATTATTGCTTATTATTATCCTAGAAATTTAGAAATATCATGCATGATCATGATCATCATTGGATTCTAAAAGATGATTGCGTATTATACATTTTTAACTGTCGTCAAAGTGGAATCACCTCCTCCTTCCTTCCCTCCTCCTAATTTTTTGAACTTCAAAGAAAAAACGTTTAAATTTTTAAATTAAACTGCTTAAAGAAATATTAACCTTGGAGCTTTTGAATATAATAAGCATTTATTTCCCAACTTGGTGATAATTTTCCCATATATTCTGAACTGATTTGATTTGCTATCTTGTAATGTAAGTACAACACACGATATCCAATAAAGTATCCCCAACACAATATACAGTAGCCCAATACCAATTTTTGGATGATGATAAATCAGTGAAAAGGTGAAATGTCAAGTGGAAGGATGAAATGTAAAACTAGTGCAAAAACAGAGAAGGGATGATGATGAGGATTGTGATCATCACGACGATGATGTGCGATGAGCTCATAGAGAGCACAAAACACATTCCATTCCATATAACGAGAAGGTTGAAAGGAGAAAAGTGGCTTTGTACACTACAGTTTATATTCATCGCCTTCGTTTCTTTGTAATCGTTCGTGGTATGGTGAGAATTATCGGCTGTCTTCAAGCTAATCTCTGGCCAAGATCTATTGCCAATATACCATCCTCCATCATCATCGTCATCATAACCTTTCCACCTGATAATAATAAACAGTAAATAAAAATAAATAATAGTAATGATAAACAATGCATATTTTTTTGAGTAGGCACTTCTCTCTTAGCCTTCCCTGAATACATACCTACATTACTACTTGATTATCATCATCATCTCATTCTCAACTTTATTGGGAATTTATGCTACCCAATTTATTTAAGTATTGATGATGGTGGTGGTGGTGTGGTAGTTGCAAAGTAATAATATTGTGAAAATTTATCAGATTAAACAATTTATGAAGTGAACAGTTCCTTGCAGACTAGTAAGCAAGATAAACATTGTGCTCAGGCGTAAAATGGTTTATGGGGACGGGGTTGATTGGGTAGCAGAAAGAAAGTAAAGTAAAAATACTTGCATGCTTGAACAGAGAGCCGCTCCTGTTTGTTATGATTCTCTCTTTCAAAGTCAAAAAAATTTCATCCGGTTCATCATCTTTAAACTACGCATATTCATTTTAGGGGCGGTGGTGGTTAATGTATTGGTAGTGCTGATTATAAAGCGTTTTTAAAAATGACTTTGATGACTAATCTGAATACACTCATTCAAATTTACTAAACTAAAGTTCAAGTACTCAAGGCACTCAAAATTCATAGCAATTAGGAATACACACCTACAAATTTTCTCTATGCATTTTATTTATTTTTAACTGACCAGAAAAATAATTTGACATTTGCATTCGTACTGTGATTTTATTAATATGCATGTGCAAAAGAGAAAAAAGGAGCAGGAAACAAGGTGGTGTCTGTCGGTGTTAGTTTGGTACTCTGAATTATACTGAAAAAATTATCTTCAGCTTCTCATCAACATCATCAAAAAAGGATTCCCTATAATCATTATACTCTGTTGTTACTTATTTTTACTGTGTGCTGCTGCTGCTGGGGCCAAAATACATAATATTACATTGTACCTCGGTTTACTTTATAAAAAATGATTTTTCACATAATAGCGAACAAGCAACAAAGTTTTTTTTCTTGTGTTGGTTGGCCGATTGATAAAATCAGAAAATTACTGACCATATATAATAACATCAGGTGGTGAGCTGAGCAAGGAGCACATACTGTATCATCACCCCCATCATCTTATAGCAGTATAGTTTAGTCTTTTGGCAGCGATATAACAATAATTTTTGTGATGGCGATGGTGGCAATGGTTTGGTATGACTCTTGGAATAAAAAGCATTTCATTTTTTTACTAGCAAAGGCAAAATTATATTCAGTATCAAAACAGCAGCAGAAAAATCCCAACAACCAAATAATCTGTTTTTCTCTTAAAGTCATAAAGCCAGGGAGAAGGATGGACATGGACGTAAGAAAAAGATGTGATATGCGTGCATTATTTTTTTCAATATAAACACATACTTTTTTGAAAACATTTTATTATAAAAACGCTAGTGCTAGTAGTGGCCTTTGTTCAAAATTTATGCTTCTGTTCTGTTAATAAATACGTGTATAAAAAAGTATAATGCAAAAATATATAAAATGAAAAGCCTTTTTGATGTTTACAATTCGTCTTGCCATGTGAATTTGAATGTTACGTAGAGAAAAAAATGATTGTTTAGTAGTGCTGCTGGTTGCGAGTTCATCTCCTGACTAGGCTCAGTCAGAGACTGCCTCGCTCGCTGACCTGGTGCAATTAGATTAATGCATTGACAACCTGCAATCATTCCGGCTAATCTATGATACGTAGGAGGCTAAATTATTCAAACACACATATTATATGCATAGCTTGTATATATGAATGCATACCAATCTATTTTATATTTATGATTTGAATTTTTCCCCTATTTTACTCCTCCTAAGAATTCGGCAGAGACAAGCTTACTCACATAACATGCAATGCAACATATGCGCATAAAGCTGAGAAAGAACATGTGCATAATAGATTTTGATAGAGAAAAGAAGTGTATTTTTATATAATCTTCTCGTCAGAAAAGTCAGAAAAAGAAAAGCAAGGAATGCGGCTGTTTGTGGTGGTGATTGTACGTTAAGTTGGTATGATGTAAGAAATACGCCATATGCAACAAGTGAAATATGCAAAAGGGTTATAAAAAGTGTCGTTTCCACACACAATCAACATGTTCTTTTTTTTCTCGCACTGTCCGTGATATTATGATGGTTATGGTGTTAAATTTTTCTGCTGGTGATCATCATGATGAGGATGATGACGAGAATGAAGGCAGGTGTGACGACGACGGATGATTAAGGTCGGCTGTTTAACGATCGGCTCATCAGGGTCACTATCATAATATCATGATGCACTGAACTGAACTACAGACGGAGGGGATTTTTCCACACAAAGATGTTAAATTTTTTTATACATCTAATCATCTCTGCGATTGTGATAATAGCAGAGCATATCAACAAAAAATTGTAAGCGCAGCGAGGGAAAAAATTTGAATTCATAATGCTAATTGTTTGCACTGCACTTATTTGTGTCTGACTGCGTGCACTTTGTAATAACCACGTTCATTGAGAAAAGGTGCTTTGATGAGGTTTGACATATATATCATTATGCTATATATCTTACAGGTAAATATTGATTTTGATTTGAAAAACAAATTAACTGTTAAAAACATATTTTCTCTAAAAACCCCCTTCTTCGATGAAAAATGAATATTGATGATAATGACGAAGCAGCTAAGCTGATGTGATGAGATTAATGAAGAGAAAAAAACCAGGAACCTAAATTGATTATTTTTAGAGGATAAAGTTTTAATTATTTTTTCGTGAGTTCACCATTATTATTATCGTTAGAGATCATATCAGAAAAATCAGAGACATTTTCCAGGCGATACGGGAAAAATAGGTTTGGCTTGTTAAGTTGATTTGCTTGCTACTTTATACAATAACATGTGATAAGGAAAATATTTTTCCTGCTGATGGCAATCAGTGGTGTATAGCATTCCAAATAAAATGTAATGTAAGGCAGTTAGCATAAAATTATTTTTGTGTGATGTTCCTTCTTAAGTTATATTTTTTCTGTGGCGGTGGTGATGGAGGTAGGCTTCCTTTTTTTGCTGCTGCTGTGGCATACTCACACAGAAAACATCAGAGAAAACTACACGTTTTTCTAATAATAAATGATTGGAGTCATGCATCAAGGGAGCTATCAAAACATACAAAAAAAGTATTTTTCTGAGAGAGATAGAGAATGAACATGACTACACGTCCACGTCTTTTTACATGACCCAACAGTCACCGATAATATGGCTTATTATTATTACCTATACACGGCATCACATTGCATGCATGAATGTATGGCCAATAGCTCATGGTCCATCACAAACACACATCAAGTTACCGTCATCATCGTCATCATCATCAATATCAATGCCATACTGTCTGTTAAGCCTTTATAAAAAGGGTTAAGTTATATAAGAGCACCAACAAACAAATATACATAATTTTTCGTCGTATTTTCTTCTTCTTCGTCGTCGCCGTGCCGTGTAGTGAGTAAAGTACAATAATAATTTTTACAACACACAGAGAGACAGAGAAGAGCAACAAACAAGCAAAACATTTCTCGTCAATTTTCCAATGATGAAGCCTTCTCCATTTATTCCATAAAGAAAGGAAAAAAGAAGATGGATGGAAAAAAATAGTGAACAAATGTGATTTCGTCCTCATTAAGTATGCAGATCATGGAGCTCACCATTAAATGCGAACAGACACAGAAAATTTCAATATAAGCCATACATACACAACTTACATATGTACATAAGTAGATGTAAAGAAAAGACGTAGCTCTGATGATCTGATGCTACCTAGTTCACATGTTTTTCTGGAATCTACTCACACACAAGCAGCTCCCTAACAAACAGCAAGATAAACATTATTATTACTATTGCCTTGCATATTATTATGCCACAGCTACTAACTGATTTTTTATATGAATATACAATATGTGTAGAGAGAGATACAACGCAAAACCACCAAAAAAAGTACTGCTTTTTTACTACTTTAAGAGAAATATTGAGAGCCGACCCAGGAGGGCAACCATTCCGTCTTTTTTACAAATTTTTAAGAAGAAGCGCATCGCAGCAGCAGTGTTTTTGGAACGTTTTTTACTTATCAAACAAATGTGTTCATAAACAGTGAGGGATATAAAATAATAAGCGTTTTTCTTTGTAATTTTTCGTCTCCTTTGATGATTATCAGCAAGCAGTAGCAGTTAGCGGTGTTCCTAGTTTGTGTCTGGTATGTTTGATTTTGGTTGGATGGGAAAATGTGGGAGACAAGAAGAATGAGTAAGAGTATTGCTATGTTTTATTTTAGGGATGATTTTGCTGTAAAATTCTTAAACATAATTCAAAGAAGTAATCCTACGTGACATTTCCAGCATAGTCATTACTTTACGATAATGCATTGGTATTATTAGGTCTTGTCAATTTAAGGAGAAAATGACAAGGATAATTATTCACGATTTTGGTTTCAGAACCGTCGTGTCGATGTTTTTATCTTGAGAGAGAGAAAGGAGATTAGAGATAAGAAAAAGTTCAGAGGGGCCGACAGATAGATGGGATGACTAATTACGTATTTTGGTAAATACTTGGTGGCTCGATTGCCTTTTTGGAGAGGCAAATACGTTAATTGGAGAATATTGGCTATCCGAACACAACCAGAAAGGTAATCCCATGTGGATAGTAACAAATGAAGAAGTACATAGCGTATAATTTCACAATCGTAAAGTTTTCTCCCAATTCGAATTTACTTGATTAATTGCCGTTTACTTAATTTTTTGGTCTTGAGTAGTTTCGCGGAACTGAAGATCGCAAAAATTGCACTTGGTTATCAGTCATCATAATATTATTGTAAAAGGGTGACAACTGTACTACGAAAAGTAAAAATAGATAAATTAGGACAAAAACAATCAATGTATTTCATGGGAATTTTAATGAGATACTATGCATTTTAGAATTCATAAATCAGAATACAGTTCTGCACGAATATGTGGATAATTTTCTAAAAAATCAAGATGAATAGCTTCATGTATAAAATTTTTAGCATGGAGTATGGATCACCATCCATAATTCATAATAACATGACCTTATCAATTTTTAGTGGAATTATCTCAGAAACTATATTCTCCCTCTACAGCATTTAATAAATCATAAAAATGCACCAAAAAAGCTACGATGTTCATTAAAATGATAACGGGTAACATTATTATTTTTAATCGGTATTTCACCAAGCTTCAGTCTCAGTAAGATATCAGAACCAAAATGACACAAGCAAGTTTCCGTTCCTTCCTAAAACGCAATAAAAATGGATCATTCCTTGCTCATATCTTCCTTCATGTACGTTTTATGATGTCTGTATATCCTCCCGACATTTACCATCATTCAAAATTTATATCAGTAATTGTATCGCACTCAATTCCCCTATTCCCTATATTACGGGCTTCGAAAAAATATTCAGTTCAGTTCAAATCTGAATCCCCCATCATTTTATTTTATTTTCTCATTCCACATCAAATCTTAAAGAAATTAATTGATATGAAAGAGAAACATTGCAGCATGATGTTGTAGTCCATTTCCCCGGAATGACCTCCTGACTGATGTCATCTCATCTTCTCTTCCCCGTCATCATTGTATCATATCAACTTTTCTCACAAAAAATGGGCACTGCTTCATTTGTGATAAGGAAAAATGTTAAAAATAAAAAATGTACGCGAACCATACACGCACACACAGTGTTCCCCTTTGAACATTTTTTTATACCATACTCTCTTCTGATATAATCCTCTTAATTTTCTTTCCTTACGAGGAACAGAACATTGAACATTCACTGCTATCATATCGTCTCAACTCATTTTTAGAATTAAAATGCTGATTTCACTGGACATTAAAAAGATTCTTCATTCAGATTATTTATCACTTTTTTCTCCAAGTTCATGATCATCATCTCTGTCTCAGCCTCTCGAAAGGAAATGAAGGTATGATAACAAAGTAAGAGTCTTTTCTCTTGAATTGATACTGTGAATATACTTTATATGCACCCATCACACACATTTCATACACTATCTACCCCGCGTAATATTTATGTATGGTCATTATGATTACCTAATAACATTACGTTCTCTATGCTACCATTACCATTTGAAAGATACCGTGTGTCTTTTTTTCTTTCTTACGATTTCACTCTTTCCATATTTAAAACTGTCTGAAGATGAGATAAGCCGTAAAATGCCTACATTTTGATCTACCCATATGGTCTACATAGCCATATTATCATCAAAAAAGTTCAAAAAGTCATTAAATCATGTGCACATATTATATGCATGCAATCATATAATGTAAGTACATCTAGTTAGCACTTTGCCAACTTTAGACATATTTTTCATCCAATTCCCACATTAAAAGTCATGTCATTTTCCTTGAAATTCGAAAAAGCTGAGGAAATACACACTCATCTTTTACTTTTTCTTCTGGAATGTCCACTGGACTATGATGCTACTGATCATCATGATGATGGTGGCTACTTATGCACTACTGCATATTTTGGCAGCAATCTTAATTGCAACTGATTTCATTTTCCTCTGAAAAAACTTTGTTGGTTCGATAGACAATCTTTCTCCGTCTTCTGACACAACTTTATACCCGCTGGCATAATGCCTACTCTTTTTCAGTAGTAGTGTCCAACTGATGTTATGTAGCACTATTCTATCTGTTCTTTTGTCTAAAAAACATTCTACATGGTTTTTAACGATTCATTGTGTTGTTCACTCACAGCATCAGTAGTAAAGAGTAATAGAATTATGTTGACTGCCATGTGTAATGTCTATGTATAAATTTTTATACAGTGAAACAGCTGCTGCTGTGTTGGATTTTTTTTCACATGGTGGAATGGATAAAAATGTGGATGTATCATCATATCATGGATCACTGTTCCCGATAAAAAATAACGACAATCGAGAGAAGACGACTGAATGTAGTAATAGTTAAGGTGACCAGTTTCTCGAGCCAAAAATATAGTACATATTTTGACCCTATAAAATGCATTTATTTTGACAAAAAAAACAGTGATTTTTTCACGCTTAAATCAACAAAATTTGTCTTAATAAGCATTCTTTCGCCGAATAGTTGAACAAGATTGAACACATTTTTTAAAAATCAATCAATACTTGTTCCATTCAAATTTTGGTATCCAATTTACAGAGACAATCGCTACCATACAAAAAATGTAAAAATTAATCTAGAATTCGTGTATTTAAGGACAAGTACATTGCATTTGAATGATACTCTCTTCTTTCTTGCCACTGGGTGCCACGAACTATATGAAAGTTCTTCACCTGAATTGTTAATTTTGCGCTAAAAAGCTGTTGTTTTTAGACTTATTTAAAGAAATGAACGGGCAAGTTTAAACAGTTTTAGATTACTTGCTAAAAATCTCAACTTGCCACGTATACAGTTTAAAACAAAAGCGAAAAACGAGCTTACAGAGCAGCAGCTTAATTAATTAACAATTAGAGGAAACGACTTTTAAAAATTCATTTGATGCACTCAGAAATTATTCTTGTTTAAAAAACTTCGATGACAACTGCATTAATATTCACACAAACCTTAATACTATTAATATTATTAAGAAGCCAATGCAAGATTTGCAGTTTAATCAAACAATGAACTTTTGTCCCAGTTTTTACGAATAACTCAAACTAATCAAGTTGTGTAGAGGGCAGTGTATTTATTGTAGATATTTTTTTTACTCAGCAAGCGTAGTTGTGACTTTAGTATCGAATATTACCAAGTGTAGAAAATTGATATCAATTAAGCTTAAAATTTAACGATTTTACATTGAGTTTGTATTGTCGTTCGACTAAAAACAGTGGACATTCAATCGGTGTACATCTTAGTTCATCGCTATTGTATCCAATCACACAAGAAAATAAAACGATTCAAAGTACTTTAACTATGATGATTATCGTAAATTACGAAACATTTATCGTTGGGTAGATGTGCGATAAGCCTAATTACCAAATTGGTAGAATATACCAAAATATAACATCGCAAGCCTATAAAACTTGTGACTAGAGCTTTTTATACCCCGAAAACGAAAATTAATCAATAAGATTGGCCTGATTTAACCTTGATTTGATCAAATTAATGTTCATAGATGCACATTTCTTTCATTTTCAAGTACACATCTATTGTAAATTGTGCACATTTTATACAAAATAGTCCTGATTTTACTATTTTTTGCCCTTTTTAAAAATATAGTACACATTGTACAGCCGTCAAAATTATAGTACATTTATAGTACGCATAGTAAGGGGTCCCAAATATAGTACTGTACTATGGAAAATAGTACGACTGGTCACTATACTCCTTCACCTCACGTCACATGGTCGGCATCTTGGACAAAGAGGATGACGATGGTTGCACTGCTAGTCTTGTATCTGAAATTCAGAAAAAACAATAATATCGTTAAAAACTAAAACAATGCCATCGATAATATCAAAATGGTACCCAGTTCTTACCTTCTCTGGCGTACTCTAACGAACAGCTCCTTGAAAAAGGGGAATTTAGAAATCGGTCATCTTTTAACTATTAACTGTAGCTAGTTAACAAGAAAAACTGTTATTTAAACTTTCTGTTACGCATAATTATGCTTTTAATTCCAACAAAAACGATTTCAAATTGAAAAACAAGTTCTGAAAACTGGAAACGATTCAAATGCTTCTTTACATACAGAAGAACGAATAACAAACATGTACGAGGATAGTCCAATGGCAATGGAGACACTGGAAGATGTGGGAGAAATGAATGTAAAATTTTCAAATGAGAAATTCAAAATTAATGTATCATTTTTGCCTAGTAAATTAATCAAAATCTAATTCAAGTCCGGGTTCGTATCATGTTTTTGTTTGTAAATTGCCTGGAAAGGTGCGGTATTTGACATATGACATGAAGGAAAAATCCTTGTCCAATTTGTGTCGACCACCATGCAGCTAAATTTCATCATTCGGCAAATTTCAAGCTCATTTTTAAATTGCTGACATCCAGTATTATGTCAAATCAAAGAAGCTTGAACTTTCGTCAAAGTTGAAGATTGAAGCTGAAAAGTAGTACAATATCTTGTAAAGCAAGGCTTCGTGTAAAGGTGACTGTTGTACTTAGTAACTGGGTACAAACAGTCTAGCCACTGAGACGTGAGTGATATATATTTGTTGTAGTGTGGTGAAGTACGTCGGCGACAAACCGATTTGTTCCAATTTCGATCAATATTTAAGATTAAAATGCTGAAGTAGTGGTTTAAAGCAACGCTGATTACGTAGATGGCATAGGCTTTGCTATACGCTGGATAGTTTAAAAGTTTGTGTAAGAAAATGATAGATAGGAATGAATTTTTAAAGAACTAAGCTGAGAGGTTCCTTCATTTTTACCCAAATCGCCGATTTTGTTCAGGAACGATTTCGGAAAAACGAAAACTGTAGATGTTATTCCTTTCAAACAAATCCAGCACCCATACGAACTACATAACAGATAGCTTTGCTAGCTTCGCCTTTTTTGTAATGTTGTAACTACCTGATTTTTGGTAACTAGACTGATCTTGACATGGCCAAGTTACTTCATCTGAGTCTTGATTATTCCATACTGAAGTTTCAAAATATGCACATCATTTAACGTAGAGGCATCCAAATGGGAAATTCAGCACCAGTGACAATAGCAAACACTACTGCATTCCACAAAAAAGTCTTTTCACTTAAAAAGAAATAATTTTCAAGGTACATTTTGTCGATGATGGTTTTTTAATTGTAGACTGCACTGAAATTCAGAATTGGTTGGACACAACGATGCGGCATGAATATTTAACCTACACCGTTGCATAAAGCTCATTTCGCTAGGCTTTTTGGATGTTCAGGTTTCACTTATAAATAACCAAATTACTACTTGTCAAAAAACCCTTGTCTAAAATCTATATTTATCTAAATTTATCTAAATCACTCATACCATCCGAAACATTTACTACGTGCTTTACCAAGCAGCCAAGGTTTAAGAATCCGAAGAATATGTAGTAACGAAAATGTTGGAGTGGTTGAGATAAATAAAATGATGTAAAATTTTAACAAAGAGGGTACCCATCAGAGTTTTTAGATGCATGTAGGCAACGATTATTTGAAACATCTAGAGCCGAATTACTAAAATCCAAAAGTAAATTTTTGTACCTAAATTTTAGTTCCAATAATCCCACACTAATTGATAAGTATGTTTCCTTTGAAAATAATGCACTGAATGATGATAGGAAATTTTACATGGTCATACCTATTAGTAATAACGTCACAAATCCGAAAACACTTTTAAACGATTCTCTATGCAAGGATATTGAAACAAAATGTCCAGATATAATTTGAAGACACATTCAAATCTATAAAATTGGGGTTGTCTATTGTAACAATGCCAAACTTGATACAATGCTAAAGTAAATGAATGTCTTATGATTACTACGAATCATATATATTTATGTATTATATACAATAGGAAAATTGAAACTGATTAAATCTCTGATCTGGTTTATTAAACTTGAGTTAATTTTTGCTACGATTAGGTTATGTTTATGACAAGGGCCCGATCATATAAAATCAAATACTCGTCTTATAAAACTTCAACTATTGTATATTAAACATTGGCCATTTCGACAACTTGAATTATTTAAATACTGCGAGCATTTTGCGTTTACTTTCAAAACGGCTGACGCCCTAATCGTTAAGTATACGTCACACTACCACACCTATCCGGCAAATATTTTTTAAAGCAGACACCGTTAGAAACAAGAGAGAAAATCCGCCAAGAAATCCGACTTACTAAACTGTTTCAAAATGATGTCTTTTCACGCTGTTTGTAGCATTCTACCAACGGTCAAAGTTATTGAGCGACAGAAGCTAGAAATTATTTGATCATCTCTATTTTTACTCTATTTTTACAATATTGTGTGGAAAGAGAAAGTATGAAGACAGCGTGGAGTATATTTCTGCTTGTCACAAACATTTATTTCTTTTCATACGTCAGAAAAAAATTGTGTTCGTTCCCGAACACTTTAAATGATAGATTTATATAGATTTGAATAACTTGGATTTCGCTTAAGTTTGTTGATACTGCTGACTCTGCACTTTATATACTTAGGGTGATATACCTAATACCTCGATTTAAACTCTACTCGCGAGTTAAGATAAGTTTCAAATTGATCTTTGACACGAGATCAAGATTTAAATGGCATACACAATGTTTTTTACAACCTCGGATCGCTCAAACCGAGATTATGATTTTTGATCTCGGGTAGTTTTTATCTGCTTACGATATCGTTTCTACATCTTCAAAAATTACTCCAATAGAAAAAAATAATGCAGTCATCTTTGATCGAATTAGTTATGAAGTACAAAGTCACTTTAGAAATATGATTGTCTATATCTAAAAAGCCTTGTTTTGTGAAGCGTGACTCTTTCCAAATGAGCAGCCCTTTCCACACTTCAAGCTCCCTATTATAGGTTACTACAATGCATATTCACCTTATCTTGAATTATCATTCACACGAATGGTGACAATCGGTGCTGATCCGAGATCAAACCTACTCTGGAGGAGGTTTGGAAAAATCAGCAGTTTGATCTCTGCTTGGAGATCATTTCATCAATTTGTCCCATTATGTATATGGAAACAAGTTCTGATCCGAGGTCAAAATGATCCGTGACAACGGATCATGAAATCAAATTTTTCTTGCATTGTGTATGCCATTCAACTCGAGATTGAACCTTATCTCGCGATTATCTAGGTTTTTTACCATAAAGTACGCGAGCCTTAGTGATTTGAAACCGACGCTTGCAAACTATTCAAAAAGCAAAACCCTTTTTTGTTTCGCTGACTTGCTTGACCATTGGCAGAACCTTAGAAACAACGTGAAATTACATCATTATTGAAACATAATACATAGTTGATGATATCAAATATGCATCTTAAAATGATTTATGTGCAGTTTTTTATAGATTATTAATTAAATATATGCTTGTTAACCAAATGAAATATATGCTTGTTAACAAAATTAAATATATGCTTGTTAACAAAATGAAATATATGCTTGTTAACAAAATTAAATATATGCTTGTTAACAAAATTATATATATGCTTGTTAACAAAATTAAATATATGCTTGTTAACAAAATTAATAAACTTTTTTTTGAATCGATCAAGAATGCAATTATTTTTTTCAATCCTTTTTTGGCTACAGATTTAAGATAATTTTTTTGTATTGCTTTTTTTGCAACATTTTCTAGAATTAAGCTAACTTCGCGTGCAACAGTTTTACTCAAATGAACAGATTTTATACAATCATTGTTGTTTGTAAGCCAAGTACAAATAATATTTCTATGTCTTTTTCCACTTATTCCAATTTGCCCCAGGACATTTAATCGTAATTGGTTTTCTTCGGTTTGTTCTTGACTATCTGTTTGAGTTTCCACCGAAAAGTTGTTCTCAATACTAAGTTCTGAAATTTTTTATGAAAAGTTTAAAGTATAAATTAAATGCATGCCGAGTACAATTTGAATGTGAATGCAATTTTATTACCTTGCTTGTGTCCCCCCTCATTTGCTAAATCTACTGCTGCTTGTGCCATGTTTTCTGTTGATCAATTTAATGTTCACTCGACAAGGATTTAATACAAAATGATCTATTTTTTATGTGAGTGTGTCATCTTGGTCCATAGCCTCAAAATTTCTCAGCGAATCACGCATTGTTGATGATGTATGTGGAGTATGTGAAGGTGACCCCCTACGTACAGAATCAGCAAAACTTCTAAGAAACAATTGTCGTGCAGCCTCCGCTGCAGATCTCGGTGTACCTCCTGTATCACGAGAAGTAGTTGTTGATGTTGTTGATGATGATGAAGTGCTTTGTCTGGCAATATATGATGTTGACTCTTCACGGAATTTCGAATACTGTTCTTTTGCAGGACTAGTAAGTAAATATGGACTTACTTTTAAATAGTCCAATGCTGTAAAAAATCTAGTAAGTCCTGGTGGAACATTTACATTTTTCATCCTTCGTAAACAATAGCTTAAAAGTTCACCTATATCAGTTCGATAATCATATCCACGCTGATTGAAAGATGTATTACCCATTGTGTTCCATGTTATAACTGATGGATTATTTCGGAATATTGAAAGTAGCATAATCCCATGTTCTTTTGCTTGTTCCCCAAAATCAGTTAAGAAGCGCAAATCTGATTCTATAACTTTCAAAGTTGAGTCAACTTGTGTTTTCTGATCTTTTAAGTAAATCTTTTTGCTCCATTTGTGTAGCATTATCAACTAATTCTTTAAAGGGAATTTCAGTTTCTGATTTTGGCTGTAATATTTTTTCTTCTATATGATGATCACTTTTTAAATTTTGCTTAGATTAAGACTTCGATTATAAAAAATGTCCAGACAATGTTCACAATTTAACTAATATACCGATTCCAATCGCAGTCAGAATATGCATTTTGCTTGGGTTAAAGTTTAACTTTAGTCTAAAACCAAATTTAAATATGATATACCACAGTGTAGCGGAAGGTATCAGAAAATATGCATGGAAAGTTTTTTTCATGAATAGAAATAATGATGATCAAATGGACGAGCTGACAAAAATTTGTGTGAAAATTAAAAACAGTATCAACTACTAAACTTCGTTTTCCACTAGAATCAGTTTTATTTGGGGAACATTTTGCAAGAGCTTGTGTTAACGTATTAAAAAGAAAGTCAACTAAAAACGATTTGGCACATGAATTCTTACTTGAACAATTAGGAGAGTTTTTATTAACCAATAAAGTAATCATTAAACCTAGCGATAAAAATGCAGGTGTAGTAATAATGAAACAGGAAGATTATGAGAATGAAATTAGTCGTCAGCTACATGATTTGGATACATACATAACAACGACAATAGCTCATTTTGACTATTCCATGCAAACATTTAGAGATAAAGCAGGCTACTCCAATAATATTATGTTTAAAAATTTTAGACTTAACTTAAAAACACTAATTCCTAAGATGGCTCAACCAGCTAATTTT